>CM076583.1:986982179-987079664 GCA_034641835.2 Pinus albicaulis | reverse complement strand
TGAGCTGCCTTTAGTTTGCGCCGGGCAAACTGATTCAGCTTTTGGAAGTGGTGTGTCCTCTTCCTCTGCAGCTCTAAATCTCTATTCGCCCTCTCAAGCTTCATTTCCAAATGCTTGTTAGCTCTTTCAAGCCAAGCCTCTTTGTTTTCCTCAATTTCCTGCTCAAGGAGTGCAGTGAGAGGAAAGGCTTGGAGCTGGGCTTGCTCTTCTACTCTCTGCTTTTCTAAGGCTCTTTTAAGCCCGATGGTCCTAGGCCTCTTCCGCCTAGGCTGGTCTTCCTCCTCTTCATCATCAAACTCACCAATGAGCTCTTCAATTCTTGCTTGTGCCTTGACTGCCTCTTTCTTATACTTAATCGCCCGTGCCTCATGAACAGCTGTGTGCACATTCATTTTTTTGTTTTCAATCTCCAAGAAATGATTGAAATTCCTTGCCCTTTGAAGATCTTGCTCTAATGCCTCAATTTGCCCTTCCTTATGGATTAAGAGATTTTCAAGAAGGCGGGCCTCATTGTCACTATCATCACTTTGGATAGGGATAATAGCTAATTCACCTCCATGCTTTGTACTTTCCCCAACTTTGCTTTTACCTTTGAAAGCCAATCTGGCGCTTTTCCTCCTTGGCATGCTAGAAGGTGTCTTTTTGGGCAATTTCCTCTTGCTAGGAACAATCTTTGTCACTGTTAGGGTGGCAGCTTTAGTCCCTCTTTTCCTTGCTGTGCTGAGCTTTGTTACTTTGAGAGGAGGAGGCACAACTGTTTTACCTTTGACATCCTTTTGAATTGGCTGCTGGATATCTTCTCCTGGCTGTTCACTTGGCTGCCCCTGTTCGCCAACATTGTCTTGCTGTTCTTCATCAATGTCTTGTCCAATTTGTGGCTCAAAAGGTGACTCAACTTCCTGCCTAACCTGCTGTTCTTTATCTTGCATCTTCTGCTGTTCTTCAACTGCTGTCTGCTACTGTCCCTCAACTGCTGTCTGCTGCTGTCCCTCAATGTGTACCAGCTATTGTTCCTCATCATGGACCTGCTGTCCTTCATCAACTATCTGCTGCTGTCCCTCAACATCTAACTGCTGCTGTTTACTACCCTCTCCTTCCTCCTGTTGACTTGGTTGTCCAGTAGTCATTCTGAGCCTTCTAGGAGTAGGCCTACTGGACAAAGGCACTGGGCGATGGACAGGCTGAGTAGGAGAAATATGGGCAGGAGGAACAGTGGAAAAATATGGATGGCTGATGAATAAATCCCATAAAACCTCTTTCTTCTCTAGCTGGTATAGGAAGATAATCTTGATCAAAGAATGATGAAAAAGAGAAGGGATTTGCTGAGGTGGGGCCTTCTTTTGGACAGTGGATGCCATTTTCTCTATGCTCTTGAACAAAAAGTAAGGGAGGTTTAGTTGCCTGCTTCTGGTAAAATGCATCAATAATCGGACATGGTAGGCATAAATTCGATTAAACCTCCCTTCACAAGTGAAATATTTCATGATGACTTTCATAAGCGGAGCATAGCTGTCAAGGAGATATGAAAAAGGGAAGATAGCAGTGACAGCCTCTCTATGTTCAAGCTTGATGAAAGGTTTGTAATCCTCCAAGTCAAGATGAGCTTGTTTAAACCATTTTTCGCCATGATACGGGATCTTGGTGGCCTTGGACACATACCTTGGAGAAATTTTGAAATCAAGATCCGCCACTTGGAAGTGTTTTTCTTTGAATCTCAGGGCGCACAAGTGTGTTAATGGCGAAAAACTCTTGACTTCTTCTATTTTCTGGAAGAAATCAAGGCAGCCTACTTCATGGAAGTTGAAAAGTACAGATGGATGAGCATTAATCTCTTCTGTAGAGATGGGCTCATATATTTTATGTGGACCACTCTTGCTGTCTTGCCTTGGAGGCATTTTGGCCTGAATATGCTATGGAAGAGGCAAACTGCCTTCACTGTGTGTAAAATGCCCTGCTGGAGTCAAACTGTGTCAATATGCTGTTTAGACAGATAAACCATGTGATTTGGATGGTTTGCGACAATGTTTCTTTGAATACACAACCTCTGCTCTCCTTAAAACCAGCTTTCTACCTTTGAATGTACCTCAGCCAGGAAAAATTCTCAATAGGGTATCATATAGCAAAGAGGAGACAGACTGCTGTGTAAATTTTTTGTGCACAGTGTTGAGAAATCACTTTTCCTTGTGAATTTGTTAGAGGCCAATCAACACACCTGTATCTATGTCTCCAAGGTAAAATCCAATCATCAAAAACCTGCCCTTCAGAAAGTGTCCTGTTCACCCTTAGTATATCTCTGTCAACAGATTTCTCTAGAAGAGACCATACAGTGAAAGAAAAAGGAGACCTAGGTTAGGTAAATTATCAGTGCACAGTGTTTAGGAAAATCACCCTTTACTTGTGAATTTAAGAGATCAACCACCACATCTATATCTGTGTCTTCAAGGTGAGATTCCCAATCATTAAAATCCTACTCTTCAGAAAGTGGCCCTACACCTTAAAAATATCTCAATCAACACTTCTTAGTATGATACAGTATAGTGGAATAACGGATAGACTGTATGAGGCAGGATGTATACAGTGTCAAATTCACCCTGTTCTATGAATTTTTAGATGTCAAGCAATACTCCTGTATCTCTGCCTCAAGGTAGAATTTCAATGATTAACAACCTGCTTTTCTTGGAGTGTAAATAAAACAACAGACTCATGGACATGTAGTCAAACTTCTGTGTAGGTATACAATCAAATTTTACTGCTCTGAACAAGGTGACAGAGTTTGGAAAATGCCTCAAAAAGTTTCAACAAGGCTTGCAAGGGTTTTTACTTTGCAGAATAGGCAAGACCCCTTACCCATATAACATCTCTGGTTATGTTAGAAAAGCCTTCGCCTTAGATGGATAACAGCTTGTTAATAAGCTTTGAAAAACACAAAGTAGTGAACCAACAACACAGTGAATACTGTTTCTTTGTGAGGAGCATGAGCAGCCTTCCCCTGTAGTTTCAAACTGTAAACTTCTGCTTGATCAAGAACCCTTTCTCCTACTAAACCTTACTGTTCTCTATAGGTGTGTCACTCCACCAAACAAGATTATACACATACAAATTTAACCTTCAGTGTGTGCATACATCCAAACTTACTGTTATGGAACAAAGGTGACAGTATTTGAAAAATTTTCTTTACGGTGGCAGACAAGGCCTTGCAACAGTCATATTAAGTCAAGGGTTCGTTTTATGATCATTTTGTTTCAGATAGGGGCAGATTGTTTTCACCTTCAGAAATTCTTCATTTTCCTCTCTGCTTTAAACAGTACACACATCTTAACAGATTCCGACCGTTTTCTAACTCAAGTTTGATGGTAAATTGCAATGGTCACTTGTGATAGTGCTCAATTTATCCCTTCGGTGTTTATCTCTAACCTCTTTATCACATTCAAACCTTGCTTTTATAAACTTGAACAGTGGCTTTTTCAACCCTTATAGCACTTTGCAGTTTTGAAACCGGGTGAAAAGTATATAAGAATACCTTTAAATTTGATGAACAACCATTGTGAAGCGCCAGAGATAGCTCTGGAAGTCTTCAGGCATGCGCGACACTTTTCAAGGAAAGAGTAGCGCGCAAAAACATCACCCGGGTGGCCTGTCGGGTCGGGCAGTCGGGTTGTCGGGCGACGTGTACAGGCCCGTCGTGCGTACACGGGTTGCCTTTGTAAAGTCGCCCCCAGGCGCGTCGCGCGAAATGACAGGCGCGTCGCTCGGCTATAGACAGGGAAAATTACTGCAATTTGACCCGAAACCTTGTTTTGAGGCCAAGTGAGGTATAGAGCTCCGTTTGACAAATGAAAATGAAAAATCACGCTCGACCTTCACTCCTTAATATATCATTTCAACTTCTTAACAGTCACTTTGTCTTTTAAAGGTAAAGTGGAATTCTTGTTTGGCTTGTGCAAGGTTTCCACGATCTTTTTGACACTTTAACATCGAACTTGAAACTTTGAAAAATAACTCCATAGCCTCCATCATCTCTGCCACTGCCTTTTAGTAATACTGGTGATATATATGATGTAAAACAACCTCTCTTTAAAAATGTGAAGAAAAAACCTGAATGCTAATTTGTTCCTGAAGGAGAGGGTTTTTCACAGTCAACTTATTTTGACAGCCTCAGGCTTTAACAGCTTCTTCAACCTTTACTCCAATGCAGGTGTCAAACTTGCTGGTCTTCTTGGACTTGATCTAAGAAAAGCTCACCCTTCCAACATACTTTCTTACTTATAGGTGCATCATCTGCGTTATATCTGTCCTTTGGAATGATGAAAAACTGTGTTTGTTCCAAATTATTTAAACAGTGACAGTTTATCAAAACAAACTCCTTTTACCTATTCATAAAATTGTATACCTATTCACCATGTCCATCTTGGGAACTAATCTTGAATAGCCTCCCATTGTTTGTGATGTATATCTGAAAGGATAAACTTGTGAAGCAGGAACAACAGGGTTCTTTGAAACACAGTTATCATTTGATTTGATCAGTGCATTGACCTTTTTGTAATAGAACCATTCCATAGCTCAACTCTGTCCACTGTTTTACCTTCTTGGTGATTTATAGGCTTCTCTTTGGATTGTAAGTGCCATTTTTTGGTTGCCTCCATTCAAACTATATTTCTTTGTTTAATTAAGAGGAGTTCCCTTCAAACTTCTTGGCATGTGACAGTGAGGTGACTGTGTGGCCTCTTCCCCTAAGGAAACTGCCCTTTTTGTATCAATGGCCTGCATAGTCAATATTGTCTCCTGTCCACTATAGGTATAGTTTGACAGACATTTTCCTATGGATAGGAAAAACAATACTTTTGAATCACAAACACTATCTTTTACCTGTGTACATACTTTCGCTTTCTTTCATTGTCTCTTTTCACTGCATCCTTTGACCAATCAGTTTTCAAAAACATACAATGCCTTGGCCATCTGCTCATAAATGGAGGAGGCCCTTCACTGAGAAAAGTATCTAAGATTGTTTGATGAACCTGTTTGACAAAGATTTTCTTTGGATGTGATGGTAAGCAGACAACTTGAGAAACATCAATACTAGCACCTCTGCTTGCAATCATCACTGTGCTTCAGAAAAAACCCTAGCCAAAGTGTCACTGTCTCACTGTAATGGTCTGAGGGTGACTGAAATGTCATCATTTTCTTTAGTCAACTCATGACAAAATTTTGAAAGATAATCTCTGTGACTATGGAGGTCAGCACCCTTTGGAAACAAACAACTTTTCCTCTGCCTGTGTGATGACATGATCTGTCAGCACCTCTTCAATTTGATCTTGTGGATAAGCAGGCTGCTTATGATTGGAATTTGTACTAATGACATGCCTTTCTAAAGTTTAACAATTCACATAATTTGAAAACTTCAAATGACCTCCTTTATCAGACCAAACTCTGTTTTCCTTTGAACTTGCATACTTCAGACTCTATCCCTGTTATGATCATCACTCACTCAGAAAACCTGGAGTTGTTGTTTCACTGTTCAGTAAAAGGCAAACCTGGGCTTCTGTAATCCTTTAAGTCAATACTGGCCAGCGCCCTCTGCTTGTAGATGAAGGAGGCGCCCTAACCCTCTGCTTGTAAATGAAGGAGGTTCTGGGCCATGACAATTTACCAGTTTGCTGTGACAGTGGTGTCCTTTTCTTACTGTGATTTTCATACTGGAAGGAAAACTGCAAGGTCTTGATGAGTGACTTTCTGTTTTGCAGACATATCTCAGGCTCATGATACATTTAGAAGCAGATGTTCCTCTAACTGTAGATTCAAGCATTTACTCCTGAGATGAAGTTATATTTCCTGTCTTTGTAGAATCCATAAAACACTGTGAAACACCTACTAATTAGCTTGAGACTGTGGTTCATGCAGTGCTGAGACCTAGGGATATAAGTGGCGCGACTTAGAGCTGTGATCAAATTGATTTGCAGAGTAGGAGGTTGGTCATGATTGGTCTGTAGCAGATGGAGGCTTTTTTGGCTTTTTGATGATTGCCAAGGGTAAAATGTCTTAAAGCGCCACTTCCTAACATAGGGGAGACTTTGGAAACAAATTTGGATTTGCTTTTGGAGCTGATGGACAGACTAGGAGGGCTGAAGCTAGAAAAGATAGTGATAATGGATTTTGATTTTGACATGGGTGGACTGAAAAGTAGAAGGGCGAAAAAAGTTTTAGGAGGGTTTTCTAGATGACATATTGACATAAGGAAATCAATTTCTAGAAAACTTAGCTGTAGATATAGTCATCACTAACATGTAAAAAATACTGATGGCTAACAAGGCGAACATCTGTCTGAAGTGAAGGGTTAAATCTGTGTGAAGTATCTGTTCTGAAGAAATGCAATGACCTAAAATCTCTGAAGAACCATATGCAAGTTTGCCACAGAGGAAGCGCGTATATACGTGGCTTCGGTGAAGAAAAAGCGCGTATGCGCAATGAAATTGGCTCTATAATTTGTAGAGAGGTATACGCGGGTTTATGTAAACAAAAGCGCGTATATACGTGACATCAGTGAAAGGAAAGCACGTATGCAAACTAGGGTTTTCTGAAGTCTGTGGTAAGAAATGTCTGATCTGTTCTGCTGAGTTACTGCTAACTGTATTCTACAGTTCTGAGTTGTCTGTATCAGTTTTGGTTGTATGATTGAGCTTAAAAAGTATGGAGTGGTTCCAGTATGAAAATATGATGAAACGTGGCCTACAAGTTGTGATCTTTTGAAGTTGTTGGATCCAGTGTGAAAATTGATGAAACGTGGTCCAAAGGGGTGCTGAGGGTTGTAGCCTTCAGTCAGGGGGTTGTATCTCCCTTCCAGGAGAGGCTGGTAAACGAGATCAGGGGGTCGTAGCTCCCTTCCAGGAGAGGCTGGTAAACGAGTCAGGGGGTTGGAGCTCCCTTCCAGAGAGAGGCTTCGGTAAACGAGCGCAGTAGGCCGCGTGCCGGGTAGAGTCTACACAAAGACATATGTTGTAAGATGTTTTCTCTATAACAAAATATTGAAGGGCCGAGCAACCGCAAAGAAAGGGTTTTCCCGACTTGGGTTTCCACCTAAAAATCCCCGGTGTTCATATGTGATGGTTTATTCTCGTTTCATCGCACATGCTTCATCGTTAACTTAACCTCATGATTGAATAGTGCAAAGAGCTAAGTTAATAAATATCTGCATTTTTAGATATCTGCTAATACGCGAGTTTCATGAATGATATCCGCGTATATACGCGAGTTTACTAAAGGAAAGTAGCGTATGGGTTTTAAAGAGTGCAAAAGTAAAAAGTTTTGAATATGCTGTAAATACTGATTCACCCCCCCTCTCAGTATTTTTCCCAACAATTGGTATCAGAGGGGGTCCTTCTGCAGAAGCTTGATCGCTTGAAGGATATCCGTCGCAATGGGAAGTCAAGAAGGAGTAATGTCTATAAAGCCACCTCTATTCAATGGTAGCAATCTGATATTCTTGAAGGTACGTACAAAAGCATATCTGCAAAGTCTTGGTGCAGATGTATGGGCAATCGTGGAAGAAGGTTATCAATACCCGGCAAGTATTCCTACTGATGCAGCAGAAAGGAAGAAGTATGAAATCAATGCCAAAGCAGTGAATGTCTTATTAGGAAGCATGTCTGAATCAGAATTTGCTAAAGTAATGCAACTACATTCAGCAAAAGAAATATGGGACAAAATCATTCTAAGCTATGAAGGAGACACAAAGGTAAAAAGTGCAAAACTCCAAACTCTTAGAATTGAATATGAAAATTTGAAGATGCATAGTCATGAGAGTGTTGCCAGTTTCTTTCTTCGTCTGGATGATATTGTAAATCGAATGAGAAATTTGGGTGAAACCATAACTGATACTACTCTGGTGGAAAAGGTCTTAAGATCCTTGACTTCAAAATTTGACTCTAAAGTTTCAGCTATTGAAGAAAGGCAAGATCCGCAAACGCTTACTATTGTTCAATTACATGGTACTCTGACTGCTTTTGAAATGAGACAAGGAGGTCCTTCTCAAATAAGAGAAGCTGCTTTTAAGGCATCTACAAAAGGAAAGGAAAAGGAAGTTGTCAAAGAATCCAGCTATATATCTGATGAAGAAGAAGCGAATTTCGTGAGAAAGCTCCAACTAGGCACTGGAAGATTCAAAGGTAAGCTTCCCTTCAAATGTTTTGAGTGTGGAAAAGTTGGTCATTATGCTGCTAAATGTCCTTATAAAGAAAAGCATGGTAAAGGGAAACAATTTGAAAAGAGAAAGAGTTATTATGCAAAAGAAGATGATGATGAAGTGTCCAGTGAAGATGAAGAAGATTCTGACCATGATCTGAAAGTGCTCATGGAAAAGAAGCAAAAGAAGAAGCCTACTCGAAACAAGGAGATCTCTCAGAAAACATGGTTAGTAGAAATTGAAGAAGATGAATCAGATAGTGATTGGGGTCCTAATTGTCTCATTGGTACAATGAATTGTGATGATAGTGAAGAAGTTATCAAAGATCAACAAAGAATATTTAATGAGAAGGAATCTGCCTCCAAAACTTTGATGTTTGATCGAAGTAAAGGACTTGAAGAGGATCTGGAAAAATCAAATAAGAAGAATGAAAGACTTGAAGCTGAAATCATCTCTATACAAGCAAATATTGAAGCATCAAGTAAGAAGAATGAGGAACATCTACCATCATTTGAAAAGGAAGGACTTGAAGCAGAAATCATTTCCCTCAAAGAAGACTTGAATAAATCAAATAAAAAGAATGCAGGACTTGAAGCAGAAAACATATCTCTGAAAGTAAATCTCGAAGTATCGAAGAAGAAGAATGAAGAGCTGCAACAAACATGTGAAGAAAACGAAAATTGGTTGAAAGAAGAGATTCTAAATCTGAAGGATCAAGTAGAAGATGGAAGAAGGAAAGAAGAAAGCATGACAAAGCAATGCCAAGCCTTGGAGGTTGAGGTAAACATTCTCAAAGGTAAATTAGAAGAAAAGGTAAAAATTTTGAGGTTTCAAGATAGTACTAATATTTTGGACAATATTCTGAGTAATCAAAGGTCTCCTGCTATCAAACTTGGTCTTGGTTTCCATGAAACTGTTAAAGGAGAATCTAGTTCACAAGGAAGTGCTAAAAATTCAGAAGATGTCAATGCAAAACCTGAAGTGTTGAAAGAGACAAAAGGTCAATCAACAATGATGAATTCTCAAAGGAATTCATTCAAGAACGTTGAATGTTTTAAATGTTATAATTATGGGCATGTTGCAGCAAATTGCAGAAGCAGAACAATTCAGCCACAAACAAACAGATTCTACTCAGAAAGGTACTCTAGTAGCTTCAATGGATATTGTTTTTCATGTAACAAGTATGGACATAAAGCAGCAGATTGTAAAAAGAGGAAGATTAGAAATACTCATTATGATTCTTATGCTTATTTTTCTGGACACATGAGATGTTATTCTTGTAACAAGTATGGACATGTAGAAAAGGAATGCAGGTTGAACAGATATGAGAAATTGGATAACTTCCAGCACACAAATATAAAGTTCAAACAAATCTGGAAAAAGATGGAAGACCGATCAGAAACGTAGGGAATTCTGACCCTACTGCAGTCATCCGCTTCTGAAGATTACTTTTCTTATTGACTGCAGGAATGATGTGGGATACATTATGAGATTGAGTAATGTATCGTCACAGGGGGAGCAATGTATGATGTCTCTCATGGTTGATTTGATTTTTCTGGTTATATGTATTTCTGACAGAGCATCTGATATGAAGAAGACAGGTACATGAGTTACAAGTTCAGGAGAAGATGAAAGAATGTGAAAAATTTCTATGCTTCACTTTCCATACGCGGGTTCGATGAACCAAAGTCGCGTATACATGCGAGTTCCAGCAGACAGAGTCGCGTATGCATTGATGATAAGAGAATTTATATGCTAGCTGAAGATCTGGAGCAGAGGTTCAGGGGGAGCATCAGTCTGATTGTTAATAACTGTATTATTGACTCTGTATCAGCTTAGTTTCTCAGTTCTAAATAATGATGATATAATACATGGTTTCTTGTGTTGAAGATTGTGGATTAGTCCTGTTTGCTTGTTGATGAAGAGTATTCATTGTTGAGATGAAAGTCCTATAATTCAGAGATAAGGGCAGCCCATGCAGAGATTGTTGCTGATGACTTGCTGATGAACGTGTTCAAGTTAGAAAGGAGCACTGGTCCAGGGGGAGTAGCAGAAATAAGAATAGATCATGCAGAGTTTGTTACTATGGTTGAGATCTTTTGCCTACATATGTTACTTCATGTTAAATCTTGAAGATCATGGTGATATTGGACCACATGGATGATTGCTTGACACATATTTGGAGATGATGTTCTGGTATGATAATCTCTCTTGGAAAGAATGTATTGATGCTGCACGGAATATGAAGACTTAGTTACTAATGCGCTTATGCTACCACCATTGGATGACGCTTGAAGACACAACTACACTGTTCTATCTATCTGTAGTCCAGGGAAGCAGTCAAATATCTCAGAAAGAAGCTGAACACTATCTTTTCCTCACAGAGGATCAGATCTGGTCAAAATATAGAAGATGGTAGTGGATACGCGGGTTTCCTGAAACACAGTCGCGTATATACGCGAGTTCCTGCACAGAAAACCGCGTATGTCTGATTGCTGACATTTTTCTGGTTGGAGTCAGCTCTTTTCAGCACAGCTGCAGTGCTGTTTGGTATCTCTGGTGATGTTTCAGTGCTCATAATTCTATTTTGAATGTTTTGATAGAGATGCCTTGATGATTTGTTGGTGGAAGTGTTCAGGATGCACAAACTAAGGGGGAGCCTTAGTCATATGAAAGGGATGCATGGATGCACAGATTCAGGGGGAGCATTAGCTTTGCTGAGTATAATGCATTGTTGGCACTATGATGGTTCTGAAATATGTTCTCTTGCTTGAGGACTTTCTGGTATTGGTCATAAATGGTCATATTTGTAATTTGATGAAAAGGTCTTGTTGAGACCCATGATGTAAAATTGTAATTTTCGGGCCACAAGGACTTGTCAAATTTGTAAACCCACTTGGTTGGGTAGCTGAGTCAAATTTTGTAAACCCACTTGGTTGGGTAGCTGAGTTGAAATGTGTAAACCCACTGGGTTGGGTACTTGAGTCTCATATGTAAATTCACTTGGATGGATATTTGATGCAAGTATGAGTCATTGGTGATAGGAAAGTCATAGAGTCATGTACTTCATTGGAAAATATGTTTTGAAGATTCAGCATGAACTCAGGGGGAGCTTGGTCATCTACAGAACGCTTCTTCCACATGCGGAGAAAGGGGGAGAGTATGTTGGTTTTTGATCCGCCCTTTGCCCTTGATGTCAAAGGGGGAGAGTGACATGGTGTATGAATGAAGAGAAAGAATGGTGTCAAAAATGGAGAAAATGACATGGTGTCATTGTATTCTTAATGTACCTATCTATTGTGGTAACCAAACACCATCGTGGTTGTGGTTGCCACTGTTCAAAGGGGAGATTGTTGGCAATAAGGATGCGTAATGTTGTCCTTGATGGCAACCCACTTAATGAAGATGAAGACATGAGATGATTGGGCATGTGTTGTCCTTGATGGAAATCCAATTGATGAAGTTATTCTTACCGATGGACTTGGTAATGATGTAAATCGATGATATGATTTGCTGACAAGATGATGCAGAGAGTTGTCTGAATGCAACCACCTGATATATGATGATGGCAACTCTACTTCTACCTTAAAGCCGAGAATATGTCTTGATAAACTTGCTAAATGATGAAAAATCTGATGTATCTATAGTGAGTACAAAAGGTAATGAAGAAAGAAATTCAGTATGTGCTAGATCTATGATGAAAAGAGTATGTCTCAAGGCATACGTGGATTTGTCTAGGAAAAGTTGCGTATGCACGCGGGAAACAACGTGCCAAGTCGCGTATGGGCAAAAGCGCTCATAAAGTGAAAAACCAGGGGTAACCACCATGGTATTGACCCATTGTATTGGGTAATGATTCGTCTAAATGACCCTATCCAGGAATACCATCGGAAGTAATGTAGTTTGGGCTCATGGTATTGTTTTGGCTCATGGTATTGAAAAAGGCTCATGGTATTGAAAAAGGGAAAACCTATATAAAGAGAAGAAATTCATTTGTGCAAATCATGAGTGTGGGTGCAAGATGTCTGAGCTTGAATGAATACTTCTCTGTGAAGTATATCTGCATGGATAGGGTAATGGTTTGATGATAGATCTGTGTCTATGATGCACTAATGATGAAGAAGGAGATCTAGATCTGAAATATACTTGTATTTGCTAAATCTGTTTATGGAATGATTAGATCTATGATGAGGCGAACATCTGTCTAAAGTAAAAGGTAAATCTGAAGTGATGTATATGTTCTGAAGAAAGGCAATGACCTAAAATCTCTGAAGAACCATACGCTAGTTCGCCGAAGAGGAAGCGCGTATATACGCGTCTTCGCTGAAGAAAAAGCGCGTATGCGCAATGAAATTGGCTCTATAATTGTACTGAAGTATACGCATGTTTTTGTAAACGGAAGCGCGTATATACGTGACATCAGTGAAAGGAAAGCGCGTATGCAAACTAGGGTTTGCTGAAATCTGTGGTAAGAAATGACTTATCTATTCTGATGTGCTGCTGAGCTTAAAACTATGGAGAGGGTCCAGTTTGAAAATATGATGAAAAGTGGCCTACAAGTTGTGTTCTTTTGAAGTTGTTGGATCCAGTGTGAAAATTGATGAAACGTGGTCCAAAGTGGTGCTGAGGGTTGTAGCCTCTACTGGGGTGGGGTTGTAGTTCCTCTTCCAGGAGAGGCCGAAACGAGATCGTGGGGTCGTAGCCTTCCAGAAGGTCAAACGAGTCGTAAGTTGGAGCTCAGGAGAACTGGTAAACAAGCGCAGTGGGTGCCTGCCGTGTCGGTAGAGTTCCAGACTTAAGACATATGTTGTAAGATGTTTTCTCTATAATAAAATATTGAAGGCCGAGCAACCGCAGCGGTGGGATGGTTTTTCCCACTTAGCTCTACCCAAAAAATCCTGGTGTTCATGTGTGATGCTCATGTGTGATGGTTTATTCTGTTCTTACTGCACATGTTTACTGTTAACTTAACCTCAGATGATTGAATAGTGCAAAGAGCTAAGTTAATAAATATCTGCATTTTTAGATATCTGCTAATACGCGAGTTTCATGAATGATATCCGCGTATATACGCGAGTTTACTAAAGGAAAGTAGCGTATGGGTTTTAAAGAGTGCAAAAGTAAAAAGTTTTGAATATGCTGTAAATACTGATTCACCCCCCCCTCTCAGTATTTTTCCCAACAATTCTTGGTTCGCCAGGAGGTATTCTGCAGTTCACAGTTTCTTGGTAAACCTTTTATTTCGTTTTTTTTTTTTTTGGTCATAAAATAAATCAGTCATCGTGGAAGAAGAAAATCCCTTTCCCCATTGTTCGTGTAGACTTGCATTGAAACCACCTTTACCACCGGAAGCCACTTCTGGTCGGTGAAGGCGACATCGCTCTACCGAAACCAGTACCATCAATACCTCTGGTGAAGCATCATCTTCACATATACCAGAGTTGGTATTAGTGTCAGTCTAGTCATACTGCCATCAGTGATCAAAACTGCTCTTTTGCATTTGCATATTAGGTGTCTCATACCGAATAAAATTTCACCATTTCGCTAGGTCATGGATTCATCGATGGTAGTAATTTTTATCAGTTTTCCCTCATGAGGTACTTGCTGATTCTCCTCCCTATGGTCTTCAGTCATTAGTCACTTCATTCTCAAAATAATATCAGTAGGTCATAGGATGGGTATCATTAGTATCTAAGGTCTCATCACGGTCAAATTAATGAGTCAAATGTCAATAAATATCAGCACGATCATGAGGAAGTCAATAAACTCAAAGTCACTGCACCTGGAAGATCAGAGATATTAGATGTTCAGTTTGATGTAACTTTCACCTCAAAACCATGTTTTGAGGTGAAAACATAATACTTTTCCTTTCAGTCACAATTCAGAATGCTGTTATCTCCACAAAGTGATGTCCCTACCTTCAGATAAGTTTTCCACAGCATGTTTACTGCCAGAGCATGTTCAAAGCAGATCCAACAGAAAGAGCCCGGAAAGAGCTTTCCAACGGTATACTACACTCTCAAAACTGGCTTCTGGATTGAAATTTATGCTTAAGTGAAGTAAAAGTCCCTATATCCTCATATATCCCCTATTTCCCATCCTTCCCTTTTAAACTTTGTATTATTAAAGTTTAATATTCCTTTATAAAATCCCTTTTTCCCCTTTCCAATGGCAAAAATCACATTTCCGATCCCAAAACCACTTCCACGCATATAGTCAAAACATTATAATATAAATTTTAAAGTTTTATTTATAAATCGCAATCGCAAAACTGTTTCGATCGCAACATCTATATGAAGAGCTCCGATCAGTTCATCGCAAACACTTGCGATGCGATTGATCGCACAGAACTCCGATCATCGCAATCGCAAGTCCTGCCCCGATCCCTCCGATCGCATCACCCCCGATTAACTCACAACCGTCGATCTGCCCCCTTCGATCCGATGGTCCTCCGCCAATCGGGCATTCCAATCGCAATTTCTCCTCCGATCTCCCGATCCGCTCCTCCGATTAAACGATTCCGATCATCCCTCAGCCGTTGATCTCCCAGTCCAATCGGACGGCCCGCATCCAATCGCACCATCGCAATCGGCACTTCCATAAGTCCCCTTCTGATTAACACCCTCCGATTGACATACTCCTGATTACATCGTAGCCGTCGATCTCATCACTTAATCCGACGGCCCTCCGCCAATCGAAACTTTTCAATCGCAACTCCCCTCCCGATTGTCCCAATCGCATCGCACATCCCTGCCTCCCAGTTGCGATTGGTCCTTGGGTCCCACCATCATTACTGCCGCTCGTTCATAAATAAAAGGCCTAGCCCTTTGTTAATTCAAAACTTTGGTTATATTTGTTCATTACGAAGGCCTTCCTCCCCATCGCATCGCATATTTGTAATATGTAAAATCCGCCTGTCCCGCTCCGGTTCCGATTGCAATTACTGTTGGTTGTATATATCTCTCCGCTCTCCTCCGATCCCGATTGCGATTTCATTTCTCCACTGTATATCCCTCTTCCGCCTGATTTGCGATTGCGATTTCCATATGGGTCCCGCCTCCATTTCCCTTCCCTTTTCCCCATTTAAACGCATTTTCCCTTCACGAAAAAGCATAAATTCATTTTATCAGCATTCTATTAAAGACCAGAGAATGAAGAACTAAATGAAATCGAAACGTCAGGAGGTGAGAAATAAAATTGTAACAGTCGCATCTTCAACAATGATTCTAAAGGATCCACGCTACAGGTTTTGCCTCCGCATTGGATATCCGAAAATTTCAGGAGGAATAATGCAACGCAGCTCTTCCTTTATGAAAATATTATGAGCTCTTGGTCTTCCATCTTCAGATATTATTCCTCCTATTCCCATCGATCTATATTCCCACAAATTATGTCTATTTATTGTAAATTCCAATCATTTGTAAAGGGCTGAAAATATGAGGTCTAAAGACTCAGAAGTAGGGGAATAGTGTGGTAGTGAGCTCTGTGCTCTGTCGTACAGTTTGGCAGGGAATTAATAAAGTGATGCAGCTCTGATTTGTGGGATTCATGTGGTATGAGTTTTAGCATATGTATTTTCTTTGTGTTTCATATGTACATTGTTATGTTGCGACATTCATTCATAAACATTTCCAGTTGAATGTTTTCAAGTTAGAAAGGTAGAATCCATTTTATATGCTCTGCCTTGGGGAATCATTCATACTCTGTTTATTTTCTTCTGTTTGAAAAGGATTCATTTAGTATGCCCTTTTCAGCTTCTTAACAGTCCTTCCACTCCATCTTATCTCTAACTAGATTGCTAAATCTCTTGCCTATCTTGCCCCATGAAATACTCTATATCCTTGATTTAATTCCTCAGTTCATACTGTCCTTTTGTTCCATACATCCCTGAAATTTCAGTTATCAATCAAAACTCTTTTTCCCATTTATATACCTAGCCTAAAATTAGTTTCATTATTGTTTTATTGGATATCTATTTTACGGAGAGAGCCCTCTCCTGTCCTTGTAGGGCTAGCTACAAGGCTGAGCGTGGTTTAGTTGTTACCCTGATTTTCCTTTTTCAGCCTGAGGTTCAGATTGGGTGTTAACAGTTGGCACAAGTTGTTTCTTCAAATCCTGGTTTGTCTACTATTTTCAAGACAGAGTCCTCACAGCTACTCGTGGTCACGATCCATCCAATCAGTGAGACCATACCTCCTGAACTAGACGTTGTTCAACTAGAAGTTGATCCAGATCCTATCTCTTTTTTTCCAAAATATCTGCATGCTGAAGTCGAACGACCAGAATTTGTTTCTTGGGGCATTGAGTCTCCCATATCACATAGTCAACCTCCTGAAATATACTTTAGGCCTGACGACGAAATCCTCCCACCCGGTTTAATTTTGATTGAAGAAATACCACAAGAAGAAACACCTTTAACTCTAACTCATTTTGGGATGGATCTTTACCTGTACGAGCCTTTTCCTCAATCACCTCCCTCTGCTTTTGTTGATCCCGTGCCTATTCAAATTCCCGTCGATTCATACATTTGGTCAAGTAACCATTCCTGAACCAACATCTTCAGCTGGACCATCTATTCCAATTGCGTTATCACCTGCTCTCGCTACCCCGTCGATGTTTAGAACTTCACCAGAGTCATATTTACATGGTGGCCCTATGGTCCCTGTTAGTATGAATTCTTCGTCGAGGTGTACGAAAAAGAACCACTTTAGCTACGCATAACTAATAGCCCTAACAACAATAGAGGCTGCCAAACATCTTCAGATCTGCGATTAGTAGTAAAAATGCTGCAACAAACAGATCTATAAATGGAAAGACATTAAGCAGTAAAGTAAAGGTTTTGCTCCATACATCCAACAGACAAGACAAGAACACGATTTTTGAAAGAATTTTATATTACAGGGCACCTGGGAGGAAAACAAGAAGGTGTATCCAGCTCTCCTCAATGGGATGGGTTCTTTGTAGTCCTCAGCACTTCAGATCTAAGCTTTCTCTCTCTTGTAGGTGTAGAAAACCCAATGCAGAAAATGGAGCTCAATGGGAGCAAATGATGAAAATGAGACCAAGTGTATAGATCCAGAGTGATCTAGTAGGCAACAAAAGGTGAAGAATGATGGGAAAAACCCTCCTATTTATAACAAAATATTGGGTCATTCTAGATCTTGGTGCATGATTAAAATAATGTTAACCAAATCTAGATCCACCTTTTATGGAATACTTTATTATATTTGTTGGAGGGAAAGGGTCTTTGACTTTGGTCAAATCCCTTGATTAGTCAAAAATAAATAAATAAATGATTTATTTATCTTTTTAAGGAAGTGGTTGGAAGATAATCAAATAAATAATGATTTATTTAATTAGTTGTGGGTGATTTGGTCATATTTAACAAGGAATATTATCTAAATAAGATTTAAATAATTATTCCTAGAAAATAATAAGATAAATAAAGGTTTATCTAATTAATTTCTTTGTTTTGGGTTAAACATGACCGGGAATAATAATTAAATTATGGTTTAATTAATTAATCCATGAGGAAAATCAAACAAATATAGGTTTGTTTAATATTTCCTTTTGGGGTTTCCTGTTTTAACATAGTGAAAGCAATTTTACTTAGGGTAAAATTGGTCTTACATGGTGTACCTGGGTCCATCTAATGATAATAGGTTAGATGACCAAAAAATGGTGTAACAGATTGCCCCCCAGCGTGCGAGTGTCAAGAGCAAATCGTATGACCGAAGTACGTTGTAAGAATACAATCACCAGACAACAAAAGGGGATGTCAGAGAGAGAAGTGTGAGGTAGATAGTGTGCTGAAGGACTAGACCCTAAGGAGACGAGACTCGCAGGTGCAACAAGTCTCTTTTTTATGAGAGGGTACCTGTGCTGAAGGCGGCGGGGGAGGCATACCTATGCCCGCCGTGACAAAGTACAAAAGAATAGTGTGTCCAGTAAACAAGGGACCAAACCATAGAGTACAGCTGGCATAATCAAGAGCCAGATAAAAATACAATGAAGAGTCTCACATACATGCTGTGCCTGGGATAACAGCCAGGACTAGTACAATAATATCTGAGTACATGAGATAAATACAACCCAAATGCCCCCTGTAAATGGGGAAGGGCTCACAAAATCTGACTGATACATGCAAATCGAAGTGGTGCTGCAAGTGGCTAAGGCCAACATCATCAAAATCTGGAGCTGCATCGAAGGCTGTGAAGAATAGGTCATCCGGGCATGTGGGGGGCTACCTGCAGGGCCACCCCCTCATGAGGGTTGAGACATCTCACACACACCCGGGAATCATCAAGAGCTGCTGCTGGATCACTGGACCGTCAAGTATACGAATCTCGATCATGCTGAAAGGAGCTGGAGAAACAATCAAGTCAAAGGGAAGTGAGAGATCCCCCTGCCTGATCCAAGGCACCGAACAAGAGTGGAAGCTGGAACCAAGGTACACCGCCCTCTAGACCTGGCTTCTGGAATGAATGTGCTGATGTCGACAGAAGGAGGTCCGCCATAGGTGAGGCGATGAGAGATCCTCAACTAAGGCACGAGAGAAAACAATAGAGCGATGGACAAACTGACACTAATGATGATAGTGGAAATGGGAAGGACTGAGTAGCGAATGGACGACTTCCCTTGTGAGAGCATAAAGAGCATGGACGACACGGCAGTGACTGACACAAGATCATGAGGGATAGGGGACAGTGAGACTGGAGGTCATAATGTGCGACACAAGAGAGAGACCAAGCAATGAAGGATGGAGGGCTATAGTGAGGTGCGAAGGGACGTGGTATAGACTCCATGGATGCAATGATGACTCAACTTGGATGCTCGAAACAAGGGTGACTCGATGGTGGTGCCACACAGTAAAGGCCCCAAGGGGGGACCATGGAAGCATGAGTACAAGATGGGAACTCATGACGAAAATCGACACGAACATGGACAAGTAAGGGAGCAATATGGTGCCCCAAGTACAAGTGTCGTAAGTGAGGAAATTCGATTTTAAGGAGCGGTGAAGTGACCCTTCTGGGACAAAATGTGTCCGGGTGAAGTATCAAATCACCAAAAACTAACAGAAACCCATTTGGGAGCTCAGTGAGAGCTTTCCAGCGGTGCTGACGGTTCGTCGAACAGGGCTACGGTGTGGTTGCAGCAGTCGAAAGAAGAAATAGTGGTTCTCTTTTAATAAGGCAGTTTTCCCTCCAAAAGCATTCATTTGCTATTGTTGCTGTGGTGAATGTGGAGAGGAGAGAAGGCCCTAAATCTTGCGGCGAACGTAGCGGACAAACCGACCGTTGGAATCGAGATCCGTCAGTTGGAGGTAGGAGGCCTAACCCTTCTCTTGCATTTTGATGGATTACTTTTTCAGTTTAGGGCCCAAACTTCCAGAAACAGCCCCTCCTTCATCTCTACGGTCGGGTCGCGCTTTTTGGGGTAAAAAGTGCGACCTAGGACGCAGGTTTGAGGGAAAAAAGTGCGACATGGTCCAGAAAATGGCAGAAAACTGCGACCTGGGAGATGAGGGGGTTTTGGTGCTGTTTTATGGCTGGAAGCTGGGTTTTGATGTTTGGTTATGGTTTGCCCGATCTGAACGCTGACAAATATGATGTGTTTGTGCAGGTATGGCAGAGTTACGGGTCAACTGGAGAGAGAGAGATCTGGGGACACTTCGGACAGAGATCCAGGCGGATCAGGGCGTCCGTCGTGTGTTGGCCAGATTTGGGGTTCTTAAGTTTGTGGAGAACCCATTGATGAGAGCAGGGGAACCGTTACTGGCCCGGATTATCAGTTATTGGGATCCATATCAGGAGATCTTTGTGGTGCAGGGGCACAGGATCGAACTGACGGTCCAGGACGTGTACTTCCTGACTGGTCTCCCGCCACTGGGGATGGTGGGAAACACACAGCCAGTGTTGCCACGGGGGCGACATATCATGGAGTTCGTGGAATGCCATTGTCGACCGGGTCTCCAAGCCAAGGGGACTCGAATACCGATCGGGGATCTAGAGAGGCTAGAAACCTGTGCAGTGGCCACAGCTGTGCTGCGAATCCTGGGCAGCCAGGCGTTCCATCACATCAGTGGGGGGCAGATGATGTTAGTGGAAAGTGTATTGGGTGGGACCTACTATGGGTGGGCCCAAATGCTGTTGGTGTCGCTAAAGCGACAGTTGTCACTATGTAGGCGGCAGGTGAACCATGACTGTGCATATGGGACTTTGCTGTGCGCCTTCTTCTTTGAGAAGATCCCGACCTTGAGGCCTCATGTACAGCTTCCAGATGGGGGCCCGAGAGAGCCCAGGATGCGCCGTTGGGGACGGCTACTGTGCAAAGGAGGAGGAGGGGCGGTCGGGCGAGTATTTCGACCAGAGTTTTTTGCCCATTGGGATCAGATGCCTTTGTACATAGACGACTATCCCTATAGTGGGATGAGTTATTGTGGAGATCCGGACCTGCCACTTCCGCCTGGTCGAGTCTGGGGGCCCGATGGTAAGTGACAGATTGCTATACTTGTATGGGCATGTTAAAGTATTTTGAAGAGTAGAGTAAGGTGCTGATTCATGTACTTTTGGTATGCAGATATAGCACCGGTGAAACCGACCGGATATATGGGACGACCGGCAGCAGCTGGAGCTACAGGATCGAGAGCGGCGCAGAATGAGGATGCAGCTGCCCTGCTGGAGGATATCCGATGTAGATGCGAACGGTTGTTGACCGGAGTATCAGAGCGCGGGTGGCAGGACTTGGACGACCAGTTCATAGAGCCGTGTGTTGGTGTACCCTCGGAGTGGCGAGGTGTCATGCGGCGCATGGCGATAGCCGGTCAGGCGATTTGCGATCTACAGGCTGCAGGGGCAGAGCCATTGGCTCGGGATCCTCCAGATAGTGATTAGGGGTGGGGCATGTGGTGCCCCCTAGTATGTATGTAGGGGCGTATGGTGCCCCCAGTGATGTATGTAGGGGCAGGTGGTGCCCCTAGTTTTTGAATTTGTGTAACATGCTGTGGGCATGCCATATGTATCAGAGTAGATGGACTCTAATCACATGTTTTGCGACACATATAATGGATATGCATCATTATGGTTTTTTATGAATGTTATTGTCTTGAATGAAATGCATGTGATAAATGCCAGTCTAGAACTTGGTTTGCAATACTATCTACATAGTGATTCTGTTCTCGAGGTACATGGTTGAAAGTTATGGTTTCAAATGCACGTATCAAGAGTTTCACTCGTAAATAGCGTCTAAACAGCACAGGGTTATGCACACGATAAACACCATTCAGTTGCATTACAAGAAGGAGGGAATCCAAACGAAAGTGCAGATGGAGTACGCGATGCAAGAGGGCATCGGCTAAGAGACCACGCACTGCATCATATTCGGCCTGATTATTGGTGGCAAGACCAATGCAGACCCCGTTGGAGAGAACAAGGGTATGCAAGGGGGTGAAAATGGCCCAACCTACCGTGGCAAGATTCCGGGAGTAACGACTTGCACCATCGGCGTAACCGATAAAGGGTGTGGACGGAGGGTCCTGCATAATGGTGTCACAAGACAACAAATGAGTAAAAGATGGAGACAGACGGCAGCGTGAGTGGACAGAAAACATCGAGCGGAAACTGCGGGAGGGAGTGCAAGGGGCAGGATGACGATGACTCTCATACAAGCTGAAGGGTTGTATTTGAGAGCTATCGGAAGTATGGCGCGGACTCGGGCTGCGGAGGTCTACAGGGGTATGGGTGGAGGAAACCGGGGTATGGGTGGAAAAGAGGGGGTCAGGCGAAACGACAGGGGAGGATGCAGGGGGGATGGGCTCCAGGTGTCTCGCGGAGGAGGATAGGTAAAGAATGGTCGCGGTGGACTCTGTCATCTGAACATCGGGGGGAGGGATGACAATGGGAGCGGGAGGATCCTCGGGTTGGCCTGAAGCATACTGCGCGAGGATGGGAGAGGCAGATTGATTTTGTTCAACCTCGTACTCTCGAATGACCTCTAAAGAGGCAAGATAATGCGTCAGGTGAGGACAGTGGTGGGAATAGTGGCCGTGGACACCGCACAATGCGCATGGTTTGTTGGTGCGGAGAGTCTTGGGGTTCTTGGTTACGGACGAAGAGGAGGCTTCAGGGGCCGTAGATTCGGGGAACGCGACTTTAACCATGGGTTGGATACGGGGCAACTCGGGACAAGCATGGGTGGCATGACCGGCGACATCGCACAAGGCACAGGGCTTGGCAGGTTGGGGAGGGGTCGGGTCAGTCGTGGTGGTATTATCTTTTGGTGCCCTCACTAAGCCATACAGGTTTCTGCTCAGAGTCAGTCAGCACGGACAGAGATCCGTGGAGGTGTTGGGGTGTCAGGGAGCAACCTCGGGTTGAAGCGAGGGGACCGCTTTGGACCCGCACAAAGCCATGTAGGGTTTGGGGTGACCAGGAGGGGCATACCGGGGGATCAAGGGCATCTGTGACCTAATGCCCAGCAGGTTAGGTTAGGAAGGGGAGAGGGTGGCCATGACGGGGACAGACGACCCGAGGGGGAGCTGCAGGGGATCCATTCCAACAGGTAATGGGGATGAGGGAGCTCTGCTCCAAAATTTTTACTAAGGCCAGGGGGAACCGAGCCAGGGGGGTAAAGGGGTTCAGGGATGCCAGCTGTAGGAGGAAGGCCAGAAGGAGGAGGTCCGGTTGGCAGAGAAGTATGGCTAGGAGCGGGCTGCGGAGGGCGAAGGGGCGGTTGCGGACTAGCCGAAGCAGGCCTCTTGAGGGCGGCCTGAGACGATTGCATCATGCAAACATTTGACAAGCTGGGATCAGGGATAGGAGGAGGGGGAAGACAAGGAAAAGTTCCAAGTAGGGAGGAGTCCTTGTAAACGCCGAGGGAGACACTGGTCAGGGAATCGACGGTTTGCTTGTTGGCTACAGAAGAGATGGTGGTCTCAGAGGAGGTCTGAGAGGGAGGCTCATGATATGTCAACTGGTCAATGGTGAC
This sequence comes from Pinus albicaulis, assembly GCA_034641835.2. Lineage (NCBI taxonomy): Eukaryota > Viridiplantae > Streptophyta > Pinopsida > Pinales > Pinaceae > Pinus > Pinus albicaulis. Next base: position 987,056,503 of record CM076583.1, on the reverse strand, counting down.
TATCTTTCCATTATGGGGGAAAGACATCTTGCGAAAGACCGCGGATGGGACAGCAGACATAGCATAGGTGTAGCTTCGCCCCAAAATAATGTTGTAGTCTAGTGGGGCGTCAATGACTTCGACGTCAACGCAAACAGTCTTACCGGCGAGTGTGATAGGGAAATTACGGAACAAGCCAATGGGCTGGGAGGCATGACCGTCCCACGCTCTAAGGGTGATCGTGGAAGGGGCCAGCTCAGGGGACTCAGCAAGCGTCCGCAAACCGGCTACATCACGTGTGGATGCCCATCTTCGTCAGCTCACACTGCCACCCATCCATGTCGTTCGTATCTTCACCGGGATTTGGAAGGCGACGGAAGGAGGGAGAGGAGGATGGTCTGATTGAGTGGCGTCGAAAACAATCATTTGGTCATCAGCAGGATCTACAGCACCCACGGCAGATAGTAGAGCCTTCTTTTGGGAAGGGTACGACTGGAGGAGTTCCAGTGTGGAAATGGCAGCAGGAGATTGCGCCAAATCATCTACTATGCTATACGAATGAGCAGCTCGACCAGAAGCAGCATTTCGACGTAACGGTCCTTTAGGAATCTTGGTATGGAACTCCACTTTTGGTTGAGGGATATGTAAGGGACCATTGGTTGTCGAAAGAGGCTAAGAGAAACCCAAGAGGGGAGGATCTGGCGTTGAACAAGCAAGAGGGAGAGCCAGCCAGCGAGAACGAGCTTGAAGGTGAAGATCGAGCCGAGGGTTGGATCTGACCACTCCATAAGGATCCTGTAATCGAGGAACCGTAAAGGAAGGGGGGCAACATCTGGTTTGTCGTGGTTAGTAGCCACTAGTCCCGCGCCGAGGGAAAGGATCTATGAACACGCAAACTCATAGTGGCCATAATAGGTCCTGCATGAGGGGAGGCGGCAGTCGTTCCCGCGAAAATAAAGCTTTAGACCTCACATCTCCACAAGACTCAGGGTGCAGGGACAATCGGGGTGTAATGACCATAAACACCTCAACACGAACAAGGCTTATTTGTGCGAAGCGGCCTGTCCGGCTTGGGCTGAGTGCCCTGTTGCTGGTTGGCAGTGTTAGGGTCCACACCAGGATTGGGTCCACGGGTACCAGGGGTAGACTGGTTTGGGTTGCCTCTCCGCCTTCTTTGAGAAGAAGGGGATTTAGTCGCCGCTCAAATGCTTTCCCGGAGGGGGTCAGAGGCCGCTGTCAAATAGAGGAGGCAAGGGAGGAGGAAGTCGGAGGACACGGCGCACCAGGCTCGCGATATGGTACGGGTGGTGGGCAACATTAGGTGCGGAGCTGGGCAAGAGTGAGGCATGCCGATCCCGATACACACGGAGGGGGAAAAGTGCCAGAGAGTCGTCTCTCCTCGAGGAGACCATAGCCCATAGGAGGTTGGGCTTATGGATGGAGAAAAGGCTCCAACGATACCGCTCCATGAGAGAGCCAAGATGCGCACGCCACCGGCTCCTCTGGATGTCGGGAAGAACTGTGAAACAGGCCCACCACGAGATCAGGTCATATTTCAAAGCTATTTGGAGGGCGGCTTCTTCAGTTTGAGGAAAATGGGAGGCTACATCTTTGCCGATGGGAGCGGGAAGGGTGCACAGGAACTAGTCCATGTAAACCCGATCTTCGAAGGGAGGTGCTCGACATAAGCTCCGTCTTCGTCGCCATTCCTGAACATGGGCGGAAAGGCGTGTTGAAGAGGCTTGCTTAAAGGAAGTCAAGAGCTCTGTGCTAGTATCGTATCGGAGGGGGAGCTGGAAGTACGACAAAAAGGCTTGGGCAAGAGTCTCAAAGGTGGTATGGGGTAGAGGTGGTAATTCTATACCATTTAAGCTTCACGGTAAGCGTATAAGTGGAACAAACGAAGACTATTGAGTCATCTGCATTTGGAATTGAGGAACACCACATGTGGAAAGATCTATATGGTTGTTGATCTCTCCATTAAGGCCCTCAAAACTTAGGGATGTCCGAGGTTTGCTGTATAGTGCCGCCACGGTGACACACATAACTGATTGAAATCGGGGAGGCTGAGGCCTGCGATGTACGACAGCAAGGGTGTGGCCGAGGTAGTTCCTGTGGCGGTTCCGCCAGTAGTAGGGCCCCCACTGGGGCCTGAGAACCGCTAGCGTGAACTCCCCGGGACCCGATGGCTGACAGGCGGAGAACCCGGAGGAGAAGGAGGGACCCGATGAATCAGGAGGAGCTCTGAGGGACTCGAAGGTGGACCGGCTCGACGACTGCTGCGCGTTGAGTGTGTCGATCAACCTGGAATCAGGGTGAAGGCCAAGAAGTCTTCCGGAAAGGCGCCTTGGCGCAATGATGACAGGAAGAAGGAAACCGACAGGGGCAAAAGGGGACAGAATCAATTACGGTCAAGGGCAGAAAAGGTGCAGTGACAATTGATTTTAGAGTCTTTGCTAGGCGGTGTTAACCAGGCGCTTATTCACTTAGGGTCAGTGTGTGGCGTTCGTTAATTTTAATTTTTAAACCCTTTTCGTTTTGAGAGCAAGAAAAAGTGTGTTATGTAACTGAAAAGAAATCTGCATAGAACAATATAGATTGCTGAAAAGACAGAACATTTAACAGCTAACAATGCATCAATCTAACCCAAAGAGGCGGGCCTCTCAAAACTACTCTAAAAGAGGGCAAACATCAAGTCAAAACACACATAAAAAGAGCTCAACAGATCTAGGGTCAAAAGGGACAGGGATCTGGAGAATAAGGCTGCAGGAAAGGGGTGCAGATCACAGCCAAGAGACAGAGGCAAGGTGGCTGGAAAAGGGAAGGAAATCAGCAAAAACCGGAGGGGGTGAGGCGGAGGCCGTCAAAGGAGGTCCAAAAAAAACGACAAGGGGTGATTTGAAAGGAAAAGAGGCTGATTTCAATGGATCTGAGGCAATGATCCGGAAAAGAGGGGCCAAAGTCAAACCACTAATAAACAAGCCAAAACTCTTCCACAAAAAGTGGAGGGCATTGAAGTCTAAGGGGTCAAGCCACTTAGAAGAGTAAAAATAGATCGATCTTGTCAAAAGCACAGACAGAGAAGGAAGACCCCGACGGTGTTTCCACAGTAACCCTATCTAATTGCGTAAAAAAAAAATGCTGAAAAGGCGTGTCGCAGCTTTCTCGACCGACCGAGTGTGCCCAGGTAAGTCGAGGTGCGACTCGGAGGTCCAGGTCAGCAGCTTAGGGGAAAAAGCACCCCCTGCTCCTCGGCTTGTCTCGCGGGCATTTTCGTGTGCTGCCGGCCTCAGCTGCGCCGGTGTCGCTTACTTGCGCAATAGGGCCAGAAACACACGGAAGTTAGAAATTTTAAGTTTTTTAGGGTTTTATGTGAGAAAAATGACATAAAAAGAGGAAAACTAAGCAGCTAAAAAGAAGCCCTAGGGCCTGAAGTAGCTGGATATGCAGGAATATGAAAAACGACAGCGGTCGTAATTTAAAACCCGTGTGGAGTCGCCATTTGTTAGTATGAATTCTTCGTCGAGGTGTACGAAAAAGAACCACTTTAGCTACGCATAACTAATATCCCTAACAACAATAGAGGCTGCCAAACATCTTCAGATCTGCGATTTGTAGTAAAAATGCTGCAACAAACAGATCTATAAATGGAAAGACATTAAGCAGTAAAGTAAAGGTTTTGCTCCATGCATCCAACAGACAAGACAAGAACACGATTTTTTGAAAGAATTTTATATTACAGGGCACCTGCGAGGAAAACAAGAAGGTGTATCCAGCTCTCCTCAATGGGATGGGTTCTTTGTAGTCCTCAGCACTTCAGATCTAAGCTTTCTCTCTCTTGTAGGTGTAGAAAACCCAATGCAGAAAATAGAGCTCAATGGGAGCAAATGATAGAAATGAGACCAAGTGTATAGATCCAGAGTGATCTAGTAGGCAACAAAAGGTGAAGAATTATGGGGAAAACCCTCCTATTTATAACAAAATATTGGGTCATTCTAGATCTTGGTGCATGATTAAAATAATGTTAACCAAATCTAGATCCACCTTTTATGGAATTTTATTATATTTGTTGGAGGGAAAAAGTATTTGACTTGGGTCAAATCCCTTTATTTGTTAAAAATAAATAAATAAATGATTTGTTTATCTTTTTAAGGAAGTGGTTGAAAGATAATCAAATAAATAATGATTTATTTAATTATTTGTGGGTGATTTGGTCATATTTAACAAGGAATATTATCTAAATAAGATTTAAATAATTATTCCTAGAAAATAATAAGATAAATAAAGGTTTATCTAATTAATTTTTTTGTTTTTGGGTTAAACATGACTGGGAATAATAATTAAATTATGGTTTAATTAATTATTCCATGAGGAAAATCAAACAAATATAGGTTTGTTTAATACTTCCTTTTGGGGTTTCCTGTTTTAACATAGTGAAAGCAGTTTTACTTAGGGTAAAACTGGTCTTACATGGTGTACTTGGGTCCATCTAATGATAAAAGGTTAGATGACCAAAAAATGGTGTAACAGTCCCATCAAGTTATAAATATTTATCTGGAATTTTCTCTGGCGCATCTTCAAACCCATGGACTTCACCAATGTCATCGTCTGGTATTCTAATTGGTAAACCTATAGTGAGTACTGAACGACTTGATCCATTATATCCATCATCAGGGAAATATCAAGCTAGTCCATCTGGGTATATTCCATCCAGTACAATCTCAACTAGACTCCCTACATTTGGAGAACAATATTTTCCATCTTATTATACTCCTCATGTTGGGGGGAAACCTATGGTTACCCACTTTGACAGTACTCTGTCGCTTTTTGGTCAACCTAATGTCGAAATGAATGTTTGTCAATGGCAACCCACTTTGCCTATCCAACCACAAACGGTTGTACACTCGTATCAATTGGTTCAACCTGTTGCACCCACATCAACTCCACTTGTTAATACATATTTACCCCTATTACAGACTCAAACTATTGTACACCAACCGTTTCAGGTGGGTCCTTCAACTCAATATCCTCAAGTATTGGGCCCTAAGATTCCGACTCCTTCAACTCGTTTACAAAAATCACCTGTACTCGGAATCATTTATTCACAAGATGGATTACCATATTATGGGATGTCACAGCCACAAATAGGTTATACCTGTCCTCAACCAAATCCAAGTTATCCTAATTTGGGTTATAACATTGGTGGATAGACCCCTTGGTAGCCACAGGCACAAATGCCACAACCTTCATTTCAACAAGTATCGTACCCAGGTTTTGGTCAACAGAATCCTCAAGTGTTTTCTTATAAAAACAACCCCTATCTGGGTTACCAACAAAAGATTCCTTATGCTAGTGCTCAAAGGCATTTTTCTCAAGAAATTCCAACATACCCTGGCTATGCTCAACCTGACCTCAATCGACAGTTTCCCTTTATTGCAACTTTAGAGTTATCGGATTTAAACCGACTCACCAATGACCCAATCAATTATGCTCCTTGGTGGCCGGTGATACCTCACAAATTACCCTCAGGTATTCCTAAGTTCAATAGAAACCACGGGGAAGACCCATTGACTCATGTTATGACTTATCATTTGTGGTGTTCATCAAACTCCCTGAATGATGACTCTATTTGACTATGTCTTTTCCAACATACGCTCACTGGTCCAGCTGCAAAATGGTACATTGAGTTACCTAGAGATTCTTTTGATAATTTCACTACCCTAGCTACTATCTTTTTGAATCACTTCCAGTTACCCATATGATATGAAATTGGAATGAAACTCTTGACTAATTTTAAACAAACTAATGCTACTCACATTTCTGATCATATTCATGAGTGGTGTCGTCGTCATAGAATGGTTAAGACATTTTTTCTTGATAAGCTCCTTTCTGAGTGGTTCGTTAAGTCCCTGTTACCATTTATAACTGAGGATGTGGCTAAGGGTGGCATCGTCACTAAAGAGTAGGTTATTGCTCATGCCCAATATTTAGACTTGATTTATACTTAGTCTGGCACGCTCTGTGAGAAAATTCCTAACGCGCCGCGATCTAATTTTATTGTTCCTCCTCCATCAAAGGACTCTCATGCTAGAGATGATATGATCGATACTACAAGCATGCATCATACTACTGCATCTGATCCTAAGCCTTCTTCTGAATTCCATGCCATGTCATCTGACAAGGGAAAAAGTGACAAGCAACCTGGAAGTAAGAAAAAAGGGAAATCAAAGAAAAAGTAAACTTCGAGCCTGCAAGAAAGATCATCTGATCAATCGTCTAGAAATTGGAAACCTCGTTATCCATGCATAATTTGTAATGAGGAACACTTTGTTCAAGATTTTCCTCACTGCGCTGAAGTCTCAAAAATGGTTAAGACTTCACATGCGTTAGCTGTGTTGACAGATCCGTTTCCGAATCCGGACACAAATTTGGTTGCCACAGATCTAGCTTCTAGTTCCAAAGTTCTTATGCTATCTGTCATGAAACCATCGATAGATGTTTTGGTGTCAATGCGCAATAAAGATTACGGTATTCAGGCCACTGATCAACCTACTACCTCGACAAAAAATCTGTCTATGGAATTGGTACCACCACCTGTTGTTCCTAAATTGACAATCAAGCCACCGAAGGGAGTCATTCATAAATCAACATTTAATCCTCGAGCCAGAGCTGCTCAAAATTATAATATAGTTGAAGATTTATCTCAATCCCCTTCAACTATGTCAGCGCTTGAGGTGCTACAAAATTTTCCTTCCCAGAAACAGGCTTTGTTGTCGGAAATTGGTGGAATTGATCCGACTGATTCTAATCTCGTAGTATTTAATTATACGGGCTATGTGCCGCAATTACCAGCATAATTGGCATTCTCTATCCAAGTAAATGTTCTCAATCACCTTGTTCATCATACTATTATTGATGAGGGAGCATCTACGTGAATTATGTCTCTAAAATGTTGGAAGTCACTTGGCTTGCCGTGTCTATCTCAATCACCAACAACGTTGAAAGATTTCGATGGACATACATATAAGGCTTGTGGTATTATCAATAAACTGCATGTTGAATTAGGGGGAAAAGTGTTGAATGTTGAAGTTTTTGACGGACCACTTGACTACATAATTTTACTTGGAAGGCCATGGGTATATGCTATTATTCCGACAGTTTAAACATGTTTTAGAATGATCTCCTTTCCACATAAAGGTGTTATCACATTCATCAATCAACTATCATTCTTTTCCTCTGGTTCCCAGGTAATTGGAAGTGTTCCGTTAGTTCACGCACCCCAACTCGCACTTCAAAACATTGGTGTAGGAATCTTAAAGGATTCCACTCTCATGGGAACCTTTGCATTACTGCCACCTGCGACATCGACAAAAATTGCAAGTATAGAGACCTGCTACATGATCTCTTCCACTCCATCTGGCTTAAGGGAGAGTACGAGTGATTATCAAATTGTTAAGTTGGATGAGTTTCTACTGCCCAACCCTGTTGAGCTAGAATAGCAATCAATCTATCTAGCTTGGGTGGCGAATCCGAAATCATCGTCGCCAATCATTTGGGTTGATCGTTCATTAGATTTTGGTACTCCATCTGATCCTTTTTCCTCAAATTTCTTGATAGATGAGAAAATTTTGGAAACCATGATGTCAGAAGGAGAACCATGGGAAGATTATCATCTTCGTTCCCATATTCCTGATTATGAAGAAAATAATCTTAGTGAACTATATCACCCATCGATCAAAAATTTCTTTTCGAATTCTTTTCTTATTAATGCAATCGATTCTGAGCGAAATTTGTCAAATATTGAAGAAACCATTTCTATCGATATTCTGACCAAATACGGTGCTATAGAAAACATTCATGTTGGTGTATCCTGTTCTCCATCAGAACTCAAAACATATCGCTCTCTATTTCATGAATTTTGTGATGTATTTGCCTGGTCTTACGAGGAAATGCCATGCATAGATAATAGTATAGTTTAAAGCACTACTAATACGTACCCTGATGTCAAGCCAGGACATCAATGCCTTCTTCCGAAGAAGGCCACTGCCATTAAAGAAGAAGTTGAAGAACTTTTGCATGCTGGTTTCATTTACCCTGTTCCACTAGCTAAGTGGGTTTCCAACATAGTTCCTGTTATGAAAAAACAAGGAACCATCAGAGTGTGCGTCAATTATCGGGATGTCAATCTTGCTTGTCTAAAAGACAACTATCCTACTCAGTTTATCGACCAGATTATTGGCGATTGTGCTGGATGTGAAATATTTTCTTTCATGGATGGATTTTCCGGCTACAATCAAATCAGTATCCGCCCAGAGGATCAATATAAGACAACATTCCTCTGTCCCTAGGGTACATTCGCTTATCGGAAACTCCTGTTTGGTTTGAAGAACGCTGGGGAAAATTTTCAGAGAGAAATGGATTATGATTTCAATGACATCAAGCACATTGTTAAACCCTATCTAGACGATTTACCCGCGCATTCATGAAATCAGACTGATCACTCGATGCTTTTGAGAGCTATATTTTTACGCTGCAAACACTACAAAATATGCCTCAATCCACATAAATGTGTGTTTTGTGTTGGTTCTGTCTGTTTGCTAGGATTCGTCATCTCAAAAGAAGGAATTTGAATAGACCCATTGAAGGTCCAGACCATTCTTGATTTTCCTGCGCCATCAAATTTGCTTCAGTTACAGAAAATTCAAGGAAATTCTAACTTCCTAAGGAGGTTCATACCCAACTATGCTGAAATGGCTAAAGGATTTATTCAGCTCTTGAAAAAAGGGTTTCCCTTCCATTGGGACCAAGTTGCGCAAGCTTCTTTTGATGCTTTCAAAGATACTCTTGTCCCAGCATCATTAATGTATCCCCCTAATTATCAGAGTGATTATTTTTTATATATCGCCACGACTGATACAACCATTTCTATGGTATTTGTCCAAGAAGAAATGGGATAGAACATCTGATCTATTATTTGAGTTGTAATCTCAATGATACAGAAGTGAAGTATTCCTATGTAGAAAATCTTGCCTTGGAAGCTATACAAGTTGTCCAAATATTTCGCCACTATATCTTGTTCTAGAAGACCATTATCATTTCGGGTTGCAACGCCATGACTTACATCTTATCACGTCAATTTCTGGGGGGGAAATATTCAAAATGGATTTTCATTTTGCAGGAATTTGATTTGGAATTCATCAAATCCAAGTCAAAGAAGTCTTTAGTTTTGGCTAAGCTTCTCTGTGACCTTCCCTCTGATAATACTGCTACTGCGTCAAAACCATCTATTCCTGAAAAGTCTCTATTTCTGATCGGATCATCTGATCCTTGGTATGGGGATTTTATTATTTATCTCTAGACCCAGAATTTTCGGCCTGATACCTTTCACTCTGACCATCAACGTATTCGATACCAAGCCAAATATTATCTGATCATTGGCGATACACTTTATTGTCGTGGTGTCGATACAATTTTAAGAAGGTGCCTCACTCATGAGGAGGCCAAAAAGGTTTTAAATGATTGTCATGCTGGGGCTTGTGGTGGAAACTTGTGTGGATATGCTACCGTGCAGAAGATACTCCATGCCCGTTAATTCTGGCCTACCATATTTTGCGACTGTATCCTCACCGTTAGAAGTTGTCATGCATGCCAGATATTTGATCTAAAATCCGAAAACCGCCAGCGCCAATGCATCATGTCATATCTGTAGGACCATTATCGAAATGGGGTATTGACTTCATGACCTATAACCCTCGTTCATCTGGGGGGCATGGTTATATTATTGTCGCAGTGGACTACTTGACCAAGTGGGCCGAAGTGATGCCTACATTCAACAACACAGGACAAACATCTGCATTATTTTTCTTTAATCATGTCATTGCATGGTTTGGGGTCCCACACGCTATAGTTGCAAATCATGGTAAGCATTTTTATAATCACATGATGATTGAATTGACTACCAAGTTAGGAATGTCACATGATAGTTCTACTCATTATCCATAATCAAATGGATAAGTTGAGGCTATTAATAAGATTCTTAAACAAATACTTCAACAAATGATAGGAGTTCATAAAAGAAACTAGAATTTGATCCTTTTCTCAGCCTTGTGGGCGTACTGAACCTCGGTGAGAAACACAACAGGATTTACCCCCTTTTCATTGGTGTATGGTTTGGAAGTTATCTTGCCAATCCAATGTGAAATACCGTCGTTAAAACTCGTGATCAACTTGTTACCAAACACCTCAGATGAAGAAGCGCATATTTTTAACCTCATCCATCTTGATGAAATGCATCGTGAAGCCCAATTGGCCAACAAAGCACATAAGAGACGTATAAAGGTGCAATATGACAAGCATGTCCAACCTCACATTTTCTTAGAGGGCGACTTGGTCCTTATTTATGATCAAGAAGCTTATGTAATAGGTACAGGTAAATTTGAGCCATTATGGCATGGTCCCTATATTTTCAAAAGAGTTCTTTCTAAGGGTGCCTACGAGTTGGTGGATTACGATGGAATTCCTTTGGCGCAGCCCCGAAATAGGTTGTATCTGAAACATTACTATGCTTAGTCATGAGCGTAGTAATTTTTTGTATTATATTGTATATATATGCTGTTGATTTTCATTCACCATCTTAGTTTTGTTTTTTAGAGTTTTCTTGACGTTAGTAATCCTCTTTACATTTCATCGCAGATGTCTGAATCTTTGGAACCATTTGTTGGATATGTTGATGGTGCTATTCATAGTACGCAGAATCTATCCTCTGCAACGTGGGCCATTTTTGCTCCAAACATCTAGTTAGTGAGTTTTCAAGAGATTTGTATCAATAGATCGACAAAAAATATCGCTAAGTATAGCGCGTTGATCGAAATTCTCTCTTATGCCATTTCATTTGGTATTAACTGCATCATCATAAGGTTAGACTCACAACTTGTGGTATTACAACTTACTAGTGTTTATGCTGTTATAAATCCAACACTAAATCGAATGTTCCTAAGAGTTCTACTTTTGGAAAGACACTTTGATTTTATTCAATATCAACACATTTCCAAAAACTTGAACACATTGACTGATTCTTTAGTGAATTATGTTATAAACAGACATTTGCAACATATGTAAAGATACATTCACATAATTGAATAGGATTGCGCAATAAACATAGGAAAACACTGAAATAAAATAGATAGATAGTTATAGGTTTTTACAAAAATTTGTGCCCAAGACACATTGGTCATCTGACCTAAAAATGTATGCAACATGTCAAAAGTAAACTAATGACGCTCATGATAACATGTTATAGATCTAGCTATCCTACGCAGTAACCGCATCCAGCGGTTAGGAACGCTAATAGTGTGGCACTGCAGTCACATGGGTAACTCTTCGATCCGGTAATCCGGAATCCCGAATGTCAACCCCTCTATGTGCTGTCGAAGCTCAGACATAGTCTCAGCCATGTTTAAATCCCGAAGGACTACTCTCCTGACAACCCTCTCTGCTGGCTCATTTGCTCCATGCTCTAGTTCCTCTATTGTTTGAACTCGACCCACATCTGCATTACATTAAAACTTTAGTTTAGTCTGGGAAAATATAAAAATACAAAAACAAGTATAAACCTTAGAAAAATAAAAAAACATGGTTAAAACATTCTTACCGATTGCACCCCACTGAGTGCCTTCTGGTAAAGCTAATTATGGATCTCCTTGGAAATCGATGCTTGCATATGCATACTCATCAATGGAGATAACCTTTCACCTGAACGAAGCGAGGAATGCAGTTGAGAACACGATGGACGATTGGCCTGCATCCCTAGCCATTGATTCTACCCATCTCTGCATCCTCAGATCTCTAGGGTTAGACACACCCAGTGTCACATGATGAGGTTGCATCAGTGGAATCCACTCTAAGGCAAAAGAAATGAGGATTGAACCATAACTAAAGTTTTTCTTCCTTCCTCCCTTTGCCTTGTTCAGTTTTTCTTTTATTTGAGAAAGTACATCTTCATACGAGTTGAAAACTGATGGCTCCATGCACTCTAGCGCATATTGCATATAAGATCTATTCGCTACATGTAGTGTAACGATGTCGGAAAGCTTAAAAATACTGAATAGAATGGTTCTCAAAGGCAATTCACAAATGTCACAGATGTTTATTTTCTATCCTTGCTTGGCTCTTCCCCTGGATAGCAATACTATAAAACGTAGTCTCTCACCGTCTCTCCTCTGAGAGTAGACCTTGAGAGAGAAATGAGTAAGCCTCTCATCGAGAAGACTGTTAGAAAATATATGTCCTCCACTGTAATAGGAACCACTTTGTTCCTAATGTGAAATGCCTCAATTTCCGGATCCCATCCACGAACAAGGAACTAGAAAAGTTCTATTTTTTTCCTCATACCTCATAAGCGGAAGTACTTTAATAACCCACAATCTCTTAGGGCTCTTATAGTACCCGGATCATTAAGGGAAATCGTATTTTATTCTTCATGCTCTCTTTCTCTCCAAGTAATCGTCATTATAGTCTGATGAATCCCTAAAATATAACCATAAGACTCATTAGAATTCTTTTCATGCAAAAAATTAGGCAAAATTTGGGTACAATGCAAGAATTAGGAATGTGAGTTGCGCCCAACGTAGTATTTGTCAGTAGACAGTGCATTGCATATGCACCTAAGCTTCATTTTGGGTGCTCTACAACACAATTTTCGATGCCTAAGGGTGCGTTTTCCTCCTTGGAAAAATAATTTACGCTAAGGGTCCCAAATACCTAAAAATTTGCAGTGAAATGAAATTAAATGGTCACTGAAAGAAAGAGAGGGTTTATGGCACAAACCTGGATCAAACCCAATCAAAAACATCCACAGAATCGATTGCAATCAACGGCTAAATTTTGGGGACAAAAACAAGTTTAGAGCTCCAAAATGAAAATGGTAACTTTCAAATGGTAAAAATGAATAGTAAAACTCTTTTAATTATTCATTTGATTACTTGCAAATCATATTTATTGCTATGACTATGGTTTTGTTCAATTTTTATTATGAAACAAGTATTTTTAATCCATTTGATGTTGTTCTGAACAGGTTTGCAACTGATGAGTAGATTAGTCGTGCACATTTATTTCAAGAATTATTTGACCACAAAGCATACTTTTATCCTTATTTTTTGAGCTTTGATAAAAATGAAAAAGGACTTGAAGCGCACTTTTATCTCTTTTTCGAGCTTCAATAATAGCGAAAAAGGAACCCCTAGAGTCTTCTTTTAGCTCTTTTCAGACTCCAATAGTGTGAAAATATTGCCAAGCACTTTTCTTTTCGAGCTCGTAAAAGTAAATGAATTGATATCTACTCAGTATAAGTTTAACCCTTTTCTCAACTGAGATAGTAGTCAAACATGGCTAGGAGGTTCTCTTAGATATTATTTTACATTTTCGGATCTGAGCGACAACTTTACGAAAAAGTACCTATAGATTTTTCTTTCGTCCTCTTTTTTAAACTATTTAAATATGAAAAAGGACCGGGCTATCATTGTCATTAGGATCGTTAAAAAATAAAATAGCGACGGGCTTGTCGATCATGGCAAGAATCGAGTTTCATTCATCGCTAGACTCGTTAAATTATTAAAAAGCGATAAATTATTCGCCCAAAGGGTTGAATTATAGATCAATCATATGTTATCCTCCTCAAGATTGTTAAAAAATAAAGAGGTACTGGTCAACAAATGACCGGGGAAAATTTGGGAAAGTGAATAGAACTTTTGCGGTAGCAGGTTGCTCTTACATGACACTTCACTCCATCATCATGTCTGCTTGGGTTTGGTAATCTTCTTGACGGTTCATTCATACCTATGGTTCATCATAAATTCACTTCGGTTTTGGGTCAATGCTGCCAACTCATCTCAGTGTCGCCTATATGTTTAAGAGAAGTCATCCAGTGAATACCCATCCTTCTGCAATAATCATAAACCTTCATTCTCATGATAGTCATCCTTGAACATTGCTATATCAAGTCACATTTTGTCTCTGAAACCAGTAACTCCTATTTCACGATAAAGTAGCTTCCTGTCGACATCAAATAATCATTCAAGAAGTTCACTTAGAAACATCATCTTCCAGTACCATGAGGTTTCTTACAACATCGACAAGATCCTCGCTTCCGGACCTTTGACCGAAAGATTTTGTTTGGCGTTTGACATCAAATCATCTATTCATGCCTTACCAAATGTACTGCAGTACCTTGAGGGCCATAACATCAATTGTGGTTCTCTCGCATTTGTTAACATCTCACATCATTGGCTGGTAATAAAATGATGTATTACCATGTTCGACTACAAATCATATATTCGCATGGTTAGACTTGTACCCGAACGATCTAGTGAATGGGATAAGAAGACCCCAGATCTAGTTTCAACGATCCAGGCTGCAATTTTAGGATTTTTTTACACATCATACGTATGGTGACCTTACATACAGATCGTCATCCAAACATGGGCCTATATATATAGGCATGTCTGTATTGGGCAACATTCCAATGTAGATGACTTTTTGCACTATGTACATGTTATTAGATAGTTTATGTGCTGAGCATGGGAATGCCTTTCCTCAGCAATTCATGATCAAGAGGATATATCATGATGTAATGTATTTTAATATTGATGCAGGTCATAGCTCCGCTTCAGTTCCAGCCCATTACAGTATAAAGCATCTCATTCAAAAAATGTTGTTATTATTTTGACTTCATGCTTTAGGGGGCAGCTGTTATAGGTGAATTTGGGCATCATTCCCATTGACCTGGTTAAACTGGACATCATCCCCAGAACCAATGAAGTAAGGTATATCATCCCCTATCATTTTATTTGCTACATGCCCTAAGAAAAGAACAAGAACAAATCATCCATGACTTCCATTGCAAGGTTTCCAAGATATGAAGTATATGTTATATCACTTGTGATCTCACCAACCCAAACTCTCAAGGGACTAAATACTTTGCATATGAAGTTACCTCCATTAAAGGGTGCTCTGCAAAGCACTTCCTGACATTCAAGAGTGCGTTGGTAAAATGGGATCAAAATTCTCATTGTTTCGGAATCTCCACATGGCCAATGCCTTCTAGAAGAGTCCATATGTGTCAAACTTTGAATCCATGTGTCCATATAACACCTCTGAGCTTGGGAACATGTATTTCCTATTATTAGAAAGTCATTGATTGAGGAACTACCTTCATTTTCCCTATAAATTGAGCATAGATTCTAGTGCTAGGAGAGGAAGAAATTCTATTGGATTCTCAATTGAGTGTGTGATTAGAGTGATATGCTGCTAGTGATATGTTTATTGTGATGAGGTTGGGATGAATGCTGGAGTTGGTGACATCAAATTGATCGCTGGTTGTAACCTCCCTCTTCTATCCATTAATAAATATTTCTGCTCATTTTCCCACATATGTATCTGTTTATGTTTCTACTTTTCATATCATGGATTCTTAGCTGATATATATGTTTCATGTTTCATCAATTTAACTGATTAAGATAAATATCCATCTATATATTTCAATATCTTTGCTGTTTAGTGTTTATACTTGCAGGAACTAGTCTGGCGATCAAAGTTGGATTGGAAGCTACAACAAGAGCAACATAAGGAGAATAGGAAGCGCTTGGATCACAAGTAAGTTCCTCTATCGTTCAGTGTGTCTCTTTACTCTTAGAGAAAGTGTCTGCAAAGTCTTTGATCTGTTGTTCTAAATGCATAACACCACATTTAGGGAATGTGTTTTATCTGTAATCCATAATTCCGCATAACAGTATGACCTACCACATTCAAGTAATGTATTTTTAATTTCATCACACGACCGATCTTCTTGGTCAATGAGAGGGCCTCCCTATCCATGAAAATATGTCAACTTGATCTCATTCTTTGATTTCATTATCACCCTTTTGAATTTCTCATTGAAGAACATAAATTAGATAAGTAAAAACAATAATAATTTCTTCCCATTGTTCAAAGGAAGAATATAAAATTTATGGCAAGGTATCACACAAGAAAAACATTGTTTTTAGTTTATTGTTCACTCACAAACCCGAGGATTTTGTGATGGAAGCTTCGTAGGATTCTTGATGTTTTCAAGCCCATTAATCTTCAAGAGTGTTGCATAACTTTCAAAAATATCCAGTTCATAGAACTATCAAAGATGCATTCTCTTAATTCCATAGTTGATGTGGTGCTAATGAGTAAAGAGAACTATCCTATAGAGGTTTATTAGGAGAACGATCTCTGTACAACTACTGGTAAAACTCTTTAACCTCAAGTTGTAGGATGAAGATCCCACGGATTTAACATCAACGATAAAATCCATCATGCACAACATGGATTCCATTATAGAAATGATATATCTTCCTTTCACATCCTTCTTCAAGGATCTCTACCCATCATACTCTCAATATCTTGAGTCCTTGCAAGCTAGTGGTCAAATGAAGTCCATTAATATCGACCCTTTGGTGAATGAAGATGAAAAATGTGAGAAATTTATGAAGAGGAAGAAAAAAATCATTCCCTTAAAGAAAATATATTCCATGCTTAGAAATATAACAATTAGTTGCATGATTCTTCTAGAGGAGAAAGAAGTTAAATAGGACATTCAAGAAAAAACTTTGAATGCAGGGGGGTAAACACAACCAAAATGAGATACCAAATATTAATTTTGTATGTTGTATTAGAAATGGACATGATTTAAGGACACACAGAGTCCCATGGGAGAGGATCAAAGAACACTAAGAAAAAAAAAGATAAAAGGAAAAACTTCATATAGTATGAAAGGTAATGCACCTAATTATGCTCATCACATTCTTGCTCATTACAATATTGGAGTAAATGAGGATTTATTTAATGTTGCATGTGCTTCTTAGATATATGTTTGGTTTCTTTATACGAATATGACATGCCATATGACCTTTCAGAGATATATTTATGAAATATTCAATGAAAATTTAGATGGCGTAATGTATTTTGCAAACAAAGTCTAGTCTCAAACCATTTGGAATTGGCATAGTTAGGCTCAACTTGGATTCCTGGATTTTCTTTTGCATGACGTTATCTATCTTCTTGAGTTGCAGAGGAACTTGTTATTTCTTATGCAAATTTTATTGTAGGGCCATTCCATTCACATATTTGATGGCAAAGTTGAAATAAGGAGGGATTTTGAAAACATGGTCATGATGGAAAGAGTGGAGATGAAATATTACTAAATTTGAAGGGAACATCTGCACATCCACAATTATGAATAACCCTCTCATCATAATGAATGTACAATGTCATATAGTCTTGTGTGGCAAGTTATATTTGAACACATTATTTATGGAATAATTTATTTTTTGAAAAATATGGTGGTTTTGGTTTGTCTACTATTTCTAGGAAGTTGAAACAATGTCATGTTTATGTATTTGGAAAATATCACAAACAACCATTCATGATTCCAATTGAAGAGCATGTAAAAAACTTGGATAGATACATTCTAATTTGTGTATGCATTTTTTTTATGCAAATGGTAATAAATATATCATGTTTTTTATTGATAATTACAGTAGGGTGTGTTCGCTGTACTTGTTGAAAGACAAATCTAAAGCTTTTGAAACATTCGAAAATTTTGATGTATGGATTCAAAATGAAGCATAATAACATATTGGGTCTCTTCATACTGATAATGGAAAACAATGTACATCTAATGAATTTGAAGATTATATTTTCCAACATGGAATTCAAAATAAAAATATAGCTCCATATAATCCTCAATTGAATGGTGTAGTTGGAAGGATGAATAGGGCCTCTTTTAAAAGTGGTTCACTCCTTGATTTTTTTCAAAAACATAAAGTAAATTGATGTTTTTGGTTGGTGTAGTTCTATGTGCAATGTATGTGAAGAATATGTGTCCTTATCATGCTCTTGGTAACAAGACTCCTTGTAAAATATGGTATAGCCACATTATTTTGGCAAGTCATCTTAGGGTATTCGGTTCCACTTATTGTGCCTTGATTCCAAAGAAACAAAGAAACAATATTGATGCAAGGAGTCACAAGTGCATCTTCTTGGGGTATTCAAATACCACCAAATTGTAACATTTTTATGATGAAGTAAACAAGTTCATACTTTATAGAGTTGTTATATTCCTTGAATTCACCAAGAGTGATGAATGATTAAGTGACAAATTGATCATCTAGAAAGGTTTACTCATGTAAATACATATCATGATCTGAATTGTATGATTATATTCATCCATCTCAATGCATTGGAGTGGAAAAAAGTGGAGGAACCACCTCATGGGATTGTTTTTACTAGCAGGACCAAGTTTGGAAAAACGGGGTCTGAAACCTTCCAAGAGCATTTTGAGGCATCAAACGATGTTTTTTGGGGGGTAAAAATTGTCTCTTTCGCGCAACACCATTTCATTCTATTCTACATAAGAGATCATTATGCCAAATTTATGCCACTCAAAATTTGACCTTCCCGTTTTCACACCTATAGTTTAGGAGGATGCCACATCAACCCCCATTATTCATGGAAAAGGGTCTAGCCACGTGATTATGATGTAAAATACTCTAGAAGAGTCTATATTGTAATTCTAGTTAAGAGTTGATGTAGTCAAAATTAACCACTAGTAGTCTATCGGGCTGTGTTATAACCGAGCCACTAGGAGGAAGAGGAAATCAATTCTTTCAAGATAATTTTGTTCCATAGTTGAGCAAAGATAGCTAAAAGAGATAGGAGGAAGAGCACACACAGAGGATATGTGCATTGTAGCATCCCATGGGCCACATACATTACTTCTTTGTACCTGCATCTATATTTCTAGACATAAAAAGAGAGCGAAGCGCCCTCACCTTCCAGCTGGGTTTTTTACCAAAAGGTTTTCCTAGAGAGCATATTTTGTGTCTTATGTGTGTGTGAGATTATTTTTTCGTTCTCTACTTTTCTACATAATTTCAATTCACATCCCTGCACTACTTATAGTTAAATATACAAAGCTAGAATTTTAATAAAACTGTAATAATGTCAAATTTTAGTATTTTAATCTATTATTATCAGATCTGTTGTGATGAACTGTCTAGTAGGATATGCATGGTATTTTATGGATCATATCATGAATTTTATAGTGAGAGTCAAAATCATGGAGGGGAGATCCTTATCTTGGGTAAATATTTGGAATCTCCCCCTGCAACACCATCTCCCCCTCCTAAACATGACAATTCATCAAAATAGGAACTCTAATTTGGTGATGACACTGAGAATATTGAGAGGTTGAGTATCGATGAATATGCAATGCCACCAGTAAAGCAATGTAGACCTTCTCAAAAACCTCCAAAATGGTTAATCAAGACAATTGAAAGTGTCCATCCTTACTAGATGGTAAAGTTTTGAACAAGAAATTTTGCAAGATATGATGGAAGTGGTGTAGATAATTCAAAGTCAGCTGATGTAGACGATATGGTTGTTTGATACAATTATGAATTGAATTTTTCTACAAAATATGAGTCAACTTCCTTTGAATAAGTTACTTCTCATGATGAATGGAGAGAATCCATTTAGAAGGAGTATGATGCTCTCATCAAGAATGATATGTGGAAGCTAGTGGACCCTCCAAACCAATTGGATACAAGTGGGTCTTTGGAAAAAAATATAAATCAAATGGATCACTTGACAAGTACAAAGAATATTTTGTGGCAAAAGGATCTGCATAGAAAGAAGGCATTATGAGGATTATTCCCCCCCACTACAAAATTGGTCATCATTTGTACTACATTTTCCTTAGCAACATATATTGGATGGAAAATTCATCAAATGGATGTGAACACTACTTTCTTTAATGGAAACTTGAAAGAGAATGTATTCATGTGTTAGGCCAAAGGTTTTTTCATGAAGTGATAGGAGCAAGAGGTTTTCAAACTCATCAAGTTCCTATATGCATTGAAACAAGCACCATAAGCATATATGAAAATATATCTAAGCATATTTCAAAGTTAAACTTCAAGCACTTTAACCTTGAAGATGTAACTTTGTTTTTTATGAAAGTTGGAAAAAATATTGTATGTCTTGTAGTATATGTGGATGATCTATTGATATCCTAAATCAATGAAAGCTATATTGCACCCATAAAGAAATATTTGAAGAAGGGCTTTGAATTGACATATGTGGGACATCTTCACTACTGCTTAGGAATTCAAGTGATTCAAAATCCAAAGTACATATTCATAACACAGAAAAAGTAAAATAGAGAATTGTTGAACATATTCTACTCGAATTGAAAAAAAGCTAAAGCTACATCAAAAGAAGGGAATTAATTAGAGGATGCAACAAAGTACATACAAATTTTGGGAAACATCATTTACCTTACGAACAATAGATCAAATATCTCATGTTGTTGGCATCCTTTTTAGATTCATGTGAAACCTTTGTGAAGGACATTGGTCTACTACAAAAGGGTTCTTCAGATCCTTCATGGGAAATCAATATTTTGGACTTAATTACTTTAAGGCGTACGACTTCAACCTAATTGGGTATTATTATCCAAAATTTTAAGGGGGTTGTTGTCATTGTTACAACACCCTCCAAATTTTTCCTACCTTCAAATTTTTAAGCCTCCTTATGATCATGCCATATTTCGTGTGAATTCATAAAGGTCACACTCATTCATATTATTTAAGTGTTCAAGTCTTCCTTTGGGAATTGTAAGTGCCAATATAATTTCCTTCACATTCCTAACTCTCGATGTCTTCACAAGTACACTTCTTCCAAGTAGGAAAGATAGCGCATATCTTGTTGAGAGATAATGATTGTGTAATCATTGCTAAAAATTATTGCATAGTTGCCAATCATAGTCACTGTGAAATCCATGCCTACTGTCACTGTGTAATCCTTGCTCATAGTGACTGCACAGTTCTTACTGATAGTGATTGTTCAGTTCATACTCGCAGTGAATGTGTAGCTTCCAGGGATAGCGTAAGGGCATCCTCTGCAGATAGTGTTTTGCACTTCTTGTTAATAGTAAGAGTGTTCTTCTTCAAGTCGGTACTATCACGCCTCTTAGTGGCATTCAATTCACTCTTGACTCCTAGTTTCCCAACATGCAGTAAGTGCCCTAAAAAATCCTAACCCTATCTGCATGCCTCCTCTCCCTATATAAAGAGTCCATTCCAGAGCTCATTTTCACATTCATCTTTCACTTTTGAGCTCTATTCACTTTTGGAGTATAAGGAGTATTCTCTCACTCATGGTTTAAAATGCCCCATCTTCGAGGTGAGTTTTTCAACTATTGCTTTTGATTTTGCAACTATCACTTTTTCTTTCTTTTGCCCTTGCAAGTGTCACTTTTTCTTATTTTCATTATTACATTTGTCGTTTGTGTTTTCTATTTTTCTTGCAAGTGTCTCTTTCACTTTTTCATGTGTTTCTTTCACTTGTTTTCACATATCCTAAGAGCACCATGTCACACCTTCTAGATCCAACTCCAACACTCTCTATTGCATTAGTTGATCTTATCTATCATGAGAACATGTGTTGGACACTCTCCCATGGCATAGTGAAAAATTTTGTTGCTGTCGACACTTGTGTTGGGGCCTTTGTTTTGAAGAAACTAATTTTGAGTTGCGGATGGTCAGTTGTAGACGGAGCGAGTGGCAGAGAGCCGTTGCGAAAGGAAGAGAGATGTCGTGGGTTGCGGAGAATTGGAAAGTAGGTGGTAGAGTGTGAACAAGTGACAACACAGGTGGTAAGAACAATTGACAACAAACATGCAGAAATACTCCCAGAGGTAGATACAGGCGCGGAAGGGAATAGGAAATGGCAGAGTGCAGTAGACCAGCCGAGCGAAGAAGGAGCAAAGACTGCTAGTGCCAAAAAAAAGAGATAAATAAGCAAGGAAATGGAAAAGTCAGTCAGTTGGTTCTTTGATTTTGAGGGTTTTTTTAGTGTATTGAGCTCTGTGGAGTCTTGGATGTAATGTATTGCGTAAGAAATATAATACACAGAAAGATGTTTTATGGACTCAAGTTATGTGTCTAATATGTGATTATTCATTTATGATGTTTAATGGGGTGTTTAAATTTTTTTTTGATAGCTTTCGTTGATACCTGCAATATGATTGTTCTTCCTTTCACTAGTATGCATTAAGTGTTGTTCCTGCATGAATGTAATATATTGGCGATAGATGATTATTTTCGCTTTGCTAGTATGATTCTAGGTCTCCTATCTCAGCAAGGTTTTGACACGCCTCAGGTCAGACTCCTTGCTCTCCTTTGAGTAGGGTGAAAATGTTGGCATTGTCCTAGAATACAGTGGGATCTTGTTGGCCTCCAAGCCTGAACCTGGGTATTTCCCAGAAGCCACCCTTTTTCGCAAACAAATGGTTCCGTTTCCGGGACCCGAAAACTTGCTGGAGAACTGGATCATTGTGTCGAAGATATGTGAAAGGGAAATACACAGTTGGTGGGATAATCATGCAGATCGGTTCATATCGCAACAGGCTGAGATTCAACATCAAAAGGAAAGGTATATTAAAGATCATGTCCTGTTCTCTGACGCGGAAAGAGACTTGTACAAGAGATTTTGGGGAAAATTTCCTGAGGAGATCTATAACTGGTTGCGAAGACTCCAGGTCAAAGTAGCACCCAGAGCATTGCGTTGATCTTGTCGCATTTGGACACATGCAGAACTGACGAAATTTCATAAATTGGATACTGAGCTAACACGAGCTATAGATTTTTTGGTTCAGACTACATTAGAGGGATATATTGTGGAGTTCCCAACTGAATGTCATCATTCCGTTGCTAAAGAAAAAGAAATATTTAAAGTTGGGTTGAGGGGAAAGCTGTTGAAATAAATTCCCTTGTGGATCAAGGCTCTAATGGTGGATGAGGGACTAATGGCTTTCCAAATTCCCACGATGGAAGCCTAAACCTCTAGTACTGGGGGAAGGACTTGTGGGAGAGATGCTACGGAAAGGGGAAAAGGGGGGATAGGGAAATGGACGCAGAGACTTACAGCAAGTTGAGAGAGCTAAGAGCAAATCAGAGGGCACAAATCACTGAGAAGTGGTGGGAAAAGGAAATATAGGAGTTTGAAAAGTAGAAGAGGAATGTGTTATCACTCCATCAGATCTATAAGGCTGAAGAAGAAATCCCAACAAAGGTAACCACAAACCAATCTTTTGGCTTGGTATCTAGCCCTACCAAGCTTGAGAGGGATCTCTCCACATAGTCACAGTCAAGAGGGCTGGATGAATTAAGGTTTTAGGCTAGGTCTGAGATGTAGAAGGGTTTGTTTTGTTTTCATTGGGTTTTCTTGATGAGGATTAGGTCAAATAGGCTAGGTCAGGGCAAATAAGATGGGAATTTTAGTCCATTCAATGGGGCAAGTTAGGTAGAAATATTAACACTTAGGGTTTCTTGGGATGGGATGATTCAGATAGGTGAGGAGGTAGAAATAGTAAGACAAAACTTGTATTCTTTCTAAACTAAAGAAAAATGAACATACTATGTAGATTTTCCCAAAACAGAGCATGTGAGATGAATTCTGTTTATTCCACTTGAAAATCAACATACAATATAAGTGCAATGGATTATGAAGACAACACATTCAAACATATGAAATTGAATAAAAAACAATGCTAGACATCCATACCACATGTATCCCAAAGAAATAGCTACAACTCTTCATTAATTTATGGCCAAACTGATTACACTATAGTCCTTGATCAATACAACAACATCCAAATGATTCCAACCCTTGTACATACCAAAATGATCCCATATATACAATTTTACAAACCTCTTTGATTCCTCAAACATAGGAATCAAAAAACAAAATTAAGAAAATATAAAACAATCCTATCCTAACAATATGACAAATTAATTTGCAACTAAAAAACCAAACTATATCGAGAACCATGAGAAGCAGTTGTTGAAAACACAAATTTAGTGAATGTTTTCCAAGTGGATCAATATCCCTGTATTTTCTCCTTTAATTGTGGAACCATATTCCACAAAATTTTCCTTTTGACTACCTGCTTGCACCTGCCCACACCAAGCTTGGAGTTATTTGGTCAATTTGATGATCTTTTGCCTCCGAATCTGTATGCTTGAAATCTGAAACCTCCTGTTTTTTTATTTGGTCACTACCAATTAGATGCCTAAGGATAATTATTGTGATTTGAATGCCAAATTTCATAATACTTGCCACACACCCAAAAGGAAGGTGTTCCTTCATTTGCTGCCAGGGTTTCCGTTAATGAGGGAAATTTTGCCTGCTTTTTAACCAGCTATCTCTAACTGATCCCACATAAAATGCCCAATGCAATCTCTTAACAATTATTCCAAATATGGAGGTGTTATTTTGGACTGCCAGCCTTCGTCTTCTGCTGCACTTGCTCTACCTCCAAATGTGATACTAGCCACCTATTAATACCTCTGTTAATTTGTTGACTCCATGCTGATTTTTAACAACCCTTTCAAGGATGGTGTCTGGCATTCTTGCAAGTCGGGCAACATTCACACCAAAAATTTTCGGGCATGTACCTTGAGACAGTTTATAAAGAAATGTCACCTCCTCCAAGCCTCCAATTTATGTGCCAACATTCGCTATAGCCAAATTTTCAGTAGATAGTTGATCCTCTTCTTGTAAAACTTTATTATACTTGAAGATCAAGCATCTGTTCATTAGTTTTTGAATGGAAATCAAAACATTGTAGAGTGAGACTAGAAAACGAGTCATATAATTTGCTCATCGATTCAGTTTTACCGCCTAAACTTACTATTTATCCTTTCTTTTTCCCATGTCTCTATCTTTTGAAAAAGGTCGGTTGTGGATGGTTTGTTTTGAAGATGAAATAATAGACAGATCAAGCCTAGGTGAAATATTTTCCAGAGAAAATAACATCACATGAGGAATCCTTTTGTCATGGTGATCATGCAGAACACATTGTGTAAATATGTTTGGTCTAGAACTTCTATGCATAAATATGCTTTCATTCCCAAAAGCCACTCATTACAAGATTAATTCACAAACTCGATTTTGATCTTCAACTCTATGCACTTCTCTTTAACTGATAAAACAAACTGCACACAAGAATTAACCCATTTCGTAGAATCACTTGTCAATATGTCTGTGCTTATGTTTCCTGTGCACATGACCAGTGTGATTATTTAGACTGGGTTTGTGGGCCTTATTACCATTACTAAAAATGGATAAATAGGTCATAAATATGCCAAACACTGACAACGCCAACAAATCAGATGCCATAAACCAAACGATCTCTTTCATAGCCAAAGTAGTTGTAAGCTCATATTTTTTTTTAATGTCTATCTCATAGAACGTTGCAATTGGTGATGGTACTTTTTTTCAGTTGTGAGAAATCTTCCGTAGGCATTGGTAACAGGTTTTGTATATGGTTGGAAAATGATGGTCACTTTATCAATATGAGGTTGTGAGGCAGTGATGACTTGATCTATGTAAGACCCACAAATATCCTTCCCTGTCTGCACATGAAGTCTTAACGATTCATGAGATTTAACAAAATGTGGCTTAATGGTATCCCTTGACACCTCATAACCTTCAACAGCTTTAGATTTTAGAGTCTTCATATGTGATGCAAGAGAAACTGTGGCTTGCTGCCACTATTTCTTCAGAGGAGGGATCCAATGAGTCTTTTCTATTTCAATATGGGGTCTAGCCTAGTTGTGACCAATCGTAGCCTTTTCTGATGTCTTCTCTAAAAAAACATTTATAGTAGGCATCACACTTTTCTCCCAATGTTCTACTGTATATGCCTGAAAGTTTAGCTAGACGAACTGTAAGCCAAGGTGGTAGCCAAGCACCATGGACATCAGATGATAATTGAATGTTAAGTACTTCCATGAAATTTCCTGAAGGACATTTGTGCTCATTTGTCTCAGGAGAAGTTTGATAGAAGCATTCAGGCCATGGATTTGTATATAATGACTCAGGATGACCCCTCTTGTGTGGATCACCAAATAGTGTCTTCTGCATAATCATCCTTACTTAAGCTTCAAAATTTTTAGAATGAGACCTCTCATGGTCTATAAATATAGGTGCTAATGCTTTTATGTCAGATTGGATAGTGGACCGAAAACCATAGTATAGACGATGCCCCATTTAGGTTATTGGAAAAGTTGTTTGGCCCTAGATGCATCTATTGTGATAAATGGAAGATTAACATATGTCTGTGAAGAGGATGATAGTTCCACCTTCACCTTCTCTGCAGCCTCTCTCAACCTTTGCAAGGCTAACCTATCTTTAGACAAGTCAATGCCTTCTGATATTTTGAACTCAGAAACAAGACAGTCAAGT
Source organism: Pinus albicaulis (assembly GCA_034641835.2). Classification (NCBI taxonomy): domain Eukaryota; kingdom Viridiplantae; phylum Streptophyta; class Pinopsida; order Pinales; family Pinaceae; genus Pinus; species Pinus albicaulis. The sequence goes on along the minus strand of CM076583.1, from coordinate 987,030,190 downwards.
AGAGTGTTATCAAAATCCTCACCACCCAAGAAGGTATCACAATTTGTGGCTTTCACCTCAAAAACACCATTAGATATTTTAAATATTGAAACATCAAAATTTCCTTCGCCAAGATAAAAAACAACAACCAAACCTTCCTTCACTCCATGAGAAAGTTTCTTTATTTGGAATGCCTGCATGAGGGTATTTAACACATATTTAAAAGCCCTTGAAAAAGCACCGATAAGATTTAAATTAAATGTTTTAGATACCTTCACTGACAAAGACAACACAATTCGATCTGAATCCTTCACAAGATCATCCATTGCTGTGCTTTCAACATCATTAGCATTTTGACTTAATTCATGACAAACAAGTTTCATACCTTCGACTTCCTGCTCCGGTGACCCATAAGCAATTATATCAAGTGCTTCATTCCAATCAACTGGCCTTGCTGCCAATATTTTGGAGATTGGTAGCATGTGTGAATCCATAGAAACCTCAAAATTCCCATTGCTTACTCTAACACTTGAAAGAACTGGTGCAGTTGTTTTTTTGAAAACTGCACTAAGCTCTTGCTTCAATTATGTATCTACAGAATGCACTGCAGAGGATGCACTATTTGCACAAGAGTCTCCCCAGTGACTTTGACCAACTACTCCATATGGAGCCAAAATTATAGCTGCTGCCAAAGTCTGAAGATTTAGATCAATATAAGAAAGAATGATGGGCTGGGGTTCCAAGTCAATGGGAACAATCAAAATATGGCCTTTGATTGTAGTTCCACTGAGCTTGAATAACTCGTGTAATAAATTCTTGACCATATGTAATGTTTTATCATCAACTCTAGCTCTTATTATGCACATCACACATCCTCCTAGGGACATCCATACTTTGATAGTGTTTCTCTTGAGAAATTAATACATATAAACTAGATTGAATGCCCTTAAAATTGTCACATAATTTGAAATAATATTGTAAAGTCCAATAGAATCAAGAGAGAAAAACCATATCACGAGTTTCATATCAAATTTCATGCCTACTTGTTTGTACCAAACTGTTGTATGATGAACAAGATCACTAGAAATGTGATGGAAACAATGACCACTGTGTCTTTCATAAAGCTAGATATTTCATTTTGCAGGCCACTTACTGCAGACATGACTAATATTGTAGGTATAAGTATGCCATCCCCAAGTATCATTTTAAGTACCCATGAAAACCAAGAGTAGTAGTAGGGTCTTCAATTTTGTACTTCTCTCATCCTTCATTTCATTGAAAAGATTAATTTATGTTTCAAAATCATCATTTGCCAACACTATCTTCATCAGGATTGAGTAAATACAAGAATGAAATGTAAATCCATCTTGCAACATCATGGCCATCAATGCATGAGCAAGAATGGAAAAAAAAACGAGGCGAGTGATAACGACATAACTAAGGTGAAAACATAGAAAATAAGGTGAGGTGGGCGGGATGCAAATCCATGTGCTAACATCAGCTCCAACTGGGGAAGACAACTCAGGATGAGGTGTCTATAACCACAAACCTCTGGGAACTCGTTGATCATTGCCTTCTTCATTTAGGCATGGAGTCACAAGCAGTTGCAAACTGATCTTTATTTTGGAAATGAAACCACTAACACAAATTGAAAACACACACACTGCAAACTGTAAACTGGATGTTGAAGGAGATGCTTGTCCAACAATATTATTTCACACTTAACCTACACTAATCTACTGATAATTTTTCAGTTCTAAATGATACAATAATTCCAGTGCAACCAGTCAAGCAACTGCTTATATACATTGACTTCTTGACTTTAAATTAAAAACATTATAGATACAATTTTACCTTTTGTCCAGAAAACCCAAGCTGTGTAATGTAAAGGAAACTCATCATCCATTTTATATTCACAATAGAAACAAAGCTAAAAAATCAAGTTAAAAAATCCTTCCATATACTCAGCTACATGATCATAGAAAACAAATTTCGTTTGCTGAGTATCAAACAATTCAATAATTTGGTTGTCATGAGGAGGATGCTCATATGTGCTGTTTAAATCAGACCCCGGTTTGAACTGTGCGATATTAATTTCATGTTGAATAACATAGCATCATTCAATATTAGAAACTAAAGGTAGCTGGAAAAAAGTCCTCAAAAAACTGATTTTGATCTTGAAAATTGTAAGAATTAATTTGAACATATAACACCCGAATGTATTTCTCAATTTTGTGAGAAAAATCCTCTAAAAATTGAATGTTATCTCCAGATCCACATTTGCATGAATTTATATATATAGAAAAAAATTGGAGAAATCCTCATCAATTTCATCATTATCAAAATTATCCCAGTATTCTTTAAAACCTACAATCTAAATAGGTTTTTCCACATACCCTGTCATCTTGGATCACCATCAATGCTCTGAAATATGGATTATTTGGTAGTGAAGTCACTTTGAACTTTGAAGCTCGGGATCTTGAAAAATGGAGTTTACAAGTGAATGGTACAACCTTTTTGTGTTTGGCTTCTATTCACCAACAAAAGTCAAATATGACCTTTGTCCTTCTTCCCGGGGAAAATTTACACCTTCGTTCCCCGCCAACAACGCCAGTATGTTATCACTCCGCCAGCTCTTTAAAGATGAAGAATAAATCCTAACATAGGTAACCATAGACCAATATTTTGGCTTGGTAGGGCTAGATACTAAGCCAAAATATTTTTATGTGGTTACCTCTGTTGGGATTTCCTCTTCAGCCTTAGAGATCTGGCGGAGTGATAACAGAACGTACAACAAAGAGAAGAGGTGTTGTAGATGACAGTGGGGAGAGAAGGTGAAGTAGGTCCCCAAGGAATGGATGGGTTCGACAAAGAAGTTAGACAGGTTCATAGGAGTCCATCCCAAGAGGAGAAGGGAAAGATGTCCAATGAAGAGGAGGACGCAGGCCCCGAGAATGAGTTCGATGCTGAAATGCATGTTGCGATGGAACGACAGTTCCAAGGATGACCGACAACCATAATAAAAGGTAATCCTATTTCAAAAATTCTGAATAGAATTTCTCCTAACCTTCCCCTGATACTCTATCACCTGCCCGATAAGTTTTTGATAAGGTTGCAGAGGTCAAGTAAGTTACATAGTATTCAATTTACAGTTCAAGTAAACGCTAGCAGTAGTGCTAGTAGAAGAATTTCTCAGCCAGGAAGTAGAGGATTTATACTAGTTACGCCTACACAAGCAGAAATGGTAGGGTCATTTACCCAATATCCAGAGCTCTATGGGAAAGGGAACAATGATGTATAACATCACTGGTATCTATGTGAAGTGATCTGGAGAGCTCACCAAACGCCAAATGTTGTCAAATTGATTGAATTCCAAACTACACTAAGGGAAAGAGCATTGCGTTGGTTAATCAAATGGTCCAAGGTGCACCATAATCCGTCTATAGATGACGTTAAAAGATAATTTGTACAAGAGTTAAAGCTCTCATAGACTAATCAACAGGGGCTATCCGAACTATGGGATATAAAGCAAAGAGAAGGAGAGACTGCTTGTGACTTAATGAGAAGGTTCAAGGATGCAATCAAGAAAATAAGTTACCTGATTGATCTGAATCATCAACACGACTGGTTCATCAAGGCCCTTTTACCTCTTACCAGAATGCCACTAACCCAATAGAAGATCGATACACTCCAAGACGCTTTGGAATAGGTGATGAAGATTGAAGCAATGACCGACTATCCATAGGAATTCAGGGGAGGAGTATCTGCCCATGACCCTTCCATACTGGGTTTGCAACACCAAATAGAAAGTATGATAGAGAAGCTCAAGGATATGCAACTAGTACGACCAACGCGACCTAATGTGTGGTGCACACATTTCTTGTTGGAAGGAAATTTGGTTTCTGAGTGTCTGAGGTTGCGTGGGACCACTGTTGGGACATTAGCAGTAGGAGCGCAAGGGACGCCGCTAGTAGGAGGAGTCATGCAAGAAAATACGCAAGGAATCTACCATGGGAAACCACATTTCCCAGATTTCCGGAACCAGCAAACCCCAAATCCAAACGAATAGTGTGAAATTTGAAAGGGAGTTGGTCACCCACCTCATCTATGCCCCATATTGCAGAAGTATTCAAACATTACAAGTAATGTCTATAATGAATTTTGCGCTTCAACGAACCATCACATAGATCAATGAAAAGCTTTGGATGCATTGGTAGATCGATTGGAAAGATCCTCCTACAAGGTAAACGAGGCTCTAAGGGGCTGAGGAGGGAAAGGGATGCAAGGAGGTAGGACGGGGAGGAGAGGACCCTTGAGATGCTACAATTGTGATCAAGAAGGTCTTGTAGCAAGAGAATTCCCATTACCAGGATGACCATGGTGCTCTCAGTGTAGAGTAAATGCACATGCCATGGAAGATTTTCCCGAATTAATTAAAATATGGGAAGAAAGAAACAGGAAGCAGGGCGCCAACTTGGTCAATGCAGAACCAAGATTAGCTAAAACACAACCTTTACCCAGTGTGGCCATAATAACTCGAGGAGGAAAGAAAACGGGAGAAGATGAAAGAGAAATGGAACTAGTAAATCTGATCAAATCGACATCACCGAAGAAATCTTATGACTCTGAACAAGAGAAACAATACTTCAAGGAAGCGCTGGAAACATTATCAAAGTTAGGAAGCCACAAGGACATGAAACAAATACAACCAGTAAAGGAAGGAGGAAAGGCTGCTACAACAGGAAAACTGATAGAAGAATGAGTCAGGCTATTCTTGAGCATTGTAAATGACAAACAGATGCTGGAGCAGCTAAAATAGAACTTAAAATCATTAGTGGAAGGAGGAATGGAGCATGCAAGCCCAATCAATTCCAACCTTCCAGAAAGGCATGTGAGGAGGGTGAAGAGAAACAAGAGAAGAATCGGGAAGGAATTCCGAATAGATGCATAGGTTTCGGGATTCCAGATAAGGGACACAATGCTAGACTTAGGTTCAGATGTAAACATATTAAACAAAAAACATGGGAAGCACTAGGCAAACCTAAGATGGAGTTTTCTCATATAAAACTACGGATGGAAAACCAATATTGTATTATATCGGTGGGAAGATTAGAAGATGTTGAAGTGGATGTGGCAGGAGTGAAAAATTATACTGATTTCGAGGTAATTGACATCATGGGTGATAAAGATCCATATATAACTTTATTAGGGATAGACTGGGCATTTGAAAACTATGTAGTCATTGACTTAAAAAAAGAATTAATGATATTTGAAGATGGTGAAGTCAGAGTGGTTCAACCATTAGATCCATGTCAAGGACCTTGGTATATAGAGACCATATGGACCAGGGAAGATGCAGAACTCTTAGACCAAATCTATCAGATGACATCAAGCAAAAGAGAGGACTACATCAACCCGACGACAGAAGGGACAATAAGCTGATGGAGTGTTTAAATCTTTGACGTGGATCCGAAGTCGCGTGGAATGATTGGACACAAGGAGGGTATGAGGTCAACACTAGGAGGTGTGCTGCTATTCGTGGAGTCAACTAGATCGACACAGAGGTAACGGGTTACCCCACCCTTGCTAATAGTAAAAATGTTAATGCTTTCATTAATAAAGTTGAATATATCATACCAGAAGAGCATAAGGTTCCTCTAATGGATGTAGCCTTGCAATATACTTCGGTGAGGTGGTGGGTAAACCACCGTAACTCTCTTCATATTTGGGAATGGGTAGCGAAGGAGTTAAGAACGAGATTCCAAGTGTCATCAGGACCGCAAATAAAAGAAAAATACAGAGGAAATTCAGATCCCCAAGCCCATATAAAATACTGTGAAAATAAATGGGAAATGGAGAACTACCCCAAATCCTTGTGGGTACATAAATTTGTGCACTTTTTGGATATTATATCGCAAGCTTGGTACCTTATGGAATAAAAAAAGAGATAAAACAGTAGCTGGGAGTTAGCAACAGAGAGGTTTACATAGAGTTTTTCTTTCAAGGAGGATAATCAACAACTCACAGACACATTGCAGGAAATAAAAGGAATTCTGTTATGCTTAGAACTTGCAAAAGCTAAAGAAATATGTTGTGTAACCAGCTCCAAAAATAGAAGAAACGAGATATCAACGCCTTAGAAATAAGCCACTTCGAGGAGGAAAACTCCAATACATTACATAAATGAACAATTCTTGGATGATACAATTTACAAAACCTCCTTTCTATATATAGGAGTCCATGTGGCCATAATGTAATCCTAGTGGGCCACAATGTAATCATAGCTGACCTAACAATAATAATTTAAGGGCACAATAATAACAAAATGGGGGTTACAAGGGTACAATAATAACAATAAGTGGGTTACACTAATAACAATAAGGGACTATACTAGTAATATAGGGACCTAACATGCCCCTCTCCTTCAAAAAAGTGTTGTCCTCAACACTTGAGTAGCTCGGGGTGCTTCTGTATAAACTTCTCATCCTCCCATGTAGAATCTTCAGTGGGTAAGTTCTTCCACTTGATGAGATACTCTGAAATTGATCGATTCCGTAGTTGTCGAGTTCTTGCTTCCGTGACCGCTTCAGGTTCCAATATGATTTTTCCTTCCTCATCAAGTTCTGGCAATATTGTTTGAACTGGAAGATTTTCACCTATAACCTTCTTTAAGCATGAAACATGGAAAACTGGATGCACTCACGAAGAATCAGGAAGCTCCAATTTGTATGCCATAGTACCAATCTTTTGCAACACCTTGTAAGGACCATAGTACTTTGGCGATAATTTATTATCCTTCTTAACTTGCTTGAGGGACATTTGTTTGTATGGTTGTAGCCGTAAAAATACCCAATCTCCTACATCAAAACTTCTCTCGCTGCGATGTTGATCTGCCTGTTGTTTCATTCGATTTTGTGCCAAATTCAGGTTATCCCTTAAGAGTTGGAGAACTTCTTGCTGATGCTCGATGTGATCTTACACTGCTTGAACCTTCGATTTTCCCTTAAAGATGATGTGATGGATGGTGGATGATATCAATAAAGTGCCATAAATGGGGTCATTTTTGCTGCAGTATGGAAGGAAGTGTTATACCACCATTCAGCGAGAGATAACCACTTGACCCATTGTGTTTGTTTATTAGATACAAAACAACGAAGATATCCTTCCAAACATTTATTTACTATCTCAGTTTGACCATCAGATTGAGGATGATAAGATGAGCTATGAGCTAATTGAGTACCCAAACAAGAAAATAACTTCGTCCAAAAATTTCCAGTAAAAATGGGATCTTCGTCGCTCACAATAACCCTTGGGTTTCCATGTAGCTTTTGAATTGTGTCCATAAATGTAGTAGCAACTGTACTTGCTTTAAATGGATGAGATAATGCACAAAAGTGTGCATACTTGGTAAGTCTATCAACTACCACGATGATGACACTCTTTCCTTCGGACTTAGGTAAACCTGTGATAAAATCCATTGAAATCTCCTCCCAACGTTGACTTGGAATGGATAAAGGTTGTAGAAGTCCTGGGGTCTTAATTGTCTCAACTTTATTCTGCTGGCAACCCAAACATTCCGCCACAAACTTTTGAATATCAGATTTAAGGCCATCCCAAAAAAATTCTTTCTTCACCCTGTGGTAAGTTTTTAAAAATCCTGAGTGTCCTCCTAAAGGAGAAGTGTGCAATTCCCGAAGAATCTTTTGTTTTAGTTGGGAATTCTTACAAAGATATAAGCGATCTTTGTACCATAAGGAATCATTTTTCCAACTAAATGTATCAGATGTGCTAGGATCTTGCTGCAACTTTTGAATGAGTGTCCATACATCTTTGTCCTTCTTCCATTCATCTCTTGCTTCAGTTATCCAATCTGGTTGGATAATAGAAATGGCACAAAGCAATGCTTCCACCTCTTCATTCTTTCTTGAGAGTGCATCCGCAACAACATTAAGCTTTCCTTTTTTGTAGATTATTTCAAAGTCATAACCCAACATCTTTGTGACCCATTTTTGCTGCTCTTCTGAAGATAGTCTTTGTTCCAAAAGGTGTTTAAGACTATCATGATCAGTTTTTACCTTGAAGTGTCTTCCCATTAGGTAAGTTCTCCATTTCTTTAGTGCACGCAGTATTGCTAACATTTCCTTCTCATAAATGGGTTTTTGTAAATACTTTCCTTTGATTGGACGACTTTCAAAAGAAATGGGTCTTCCTTCCTGCATTACAACAACACCAATTCCATTTCCTGAGGCATCACATTCCACAATAAAGGTTTTTGTGAAGTCTGGAGTAGCTAAGACTGTTGCTAGGCACATTGCCTCTTTAAGATGTTCAAAGGCCTTAGTTGCTTCAGGAGTCCATGAAAATGCATCTTTCTTCAATAATGTTGTTAGAGGTGCTGCTATTCTCCCATAATTCTTAACAAACTTGCGATAATACCCCGTTAACCCCAGAAATCCTCGCAACTGCTTTATGGTTGTGGGGACTTTCCATTCCTTAATGGCTTTAATTTTGTTAGGGTCTACTTTAACACCCTCGTGAGATACAATATGACCCAGATATTCCACCTCTTGTACTCCAAAGAAAATTTGGATTTTTTTGCATATAATTGTTTCTCCTGCAATAGTTTGAGCACCCTGTCAACATGTTCAACATGATCCTTCCAAGACCTGCTGTAGATTAGTATATCATCAAAAAATACTAGCACAAATTTTCTAAGGAAGGGCTTGAAAATGGAATTCATCAACCCTTGAAATGTAGAAGGTGCATTGGTAAGGCCAAAAGGCATGACCAAAAATTCATAATGACCCTCATGAGTTCGAAATGCCGTTTTTGGAATATCTTCAGTCTTCATTCTAATTTGATGATATCCTGAACGAAGATCCAACTTGGTAAAATAAATTGCTCCATGTGATTCATCCAATAATTCATCAATCACAGGAATGGGAAATTTGTCTTTAATGGTGAGCTTATTGAGCTCCCTATAATCCGGACACATTTTCCATGATCCATCCTTCTTGTGTACCAATACTACAGGAGCAGAGAAAGAACTTTGACCAGGTTGAATTATACCCGCCTCTAACATTTCTGCAATCATACGTTCAATTTCGCTCTTTTGGAGGTAAGGATATCTATAAGGCCTGATGTTTGGAGGAACACTTCCCGGAATCAAATGAATAGCATGATCATGATCTTGAATAGGTGGGAGTCCTTTGGGAGTTTCAAACACCTTGGAATGATTGTCCAAGACTTGTTGGAGATCTGCAGAAATAGATGATTTTGATGTTGGAACTTCTAGTGAGCATAATTGTGAAATTACACCTCGTTTTTCTTTCTTTAGAAGCTTTTTCATGAAATTAGAGCTTATTATCTTTCCCGGCTTCCCTGCAATACCCCATAATTCGACTTCCTTTCCTTCTGAAAAAAATTTCAAGAAAAGTTCTTGAAAATTAAAAGCTACCGTCCCCAAAGATTGTAACCATTGTACTCCTAGTACAACATCAGCACCTTCCATAGGAATGGAAAGCATTGGACTAGTCAACACATATTCCCCCATGGTTAGCTTGATGTTATTGCATTTTCCAGAGCAATTTATAGTTCCTCCATTTGCAACCATCACTTGACATTCTGGTGCTGGGTATAGGAAACAATTTAATTCCTTGGCTACCTTATAATGAATAAAATTATGGGTGCTACCTCAATCAATCAACACTATTACCCTTTTCTTCTTTATATGTCCTTCTATCTTGAGAGTTTGAGGAGTGGTAATTCCTGCCAGTGCATTACACGATATGGTCGGATTCATTTCTTCCTCTTCTAGGGGTGGTTCCTGGTGTATATCCTCTTCCTGTTCATTTTCTTCTTCTTCTTCACAATCTATGTAAAATAATTTCTTCTCAGCACACTTATGACCTTTAGTGTATTTTCTATCACAACTGTAGCAAAGCCCTTTTGCTCTTTTTTTCTTCCAATTGTTGTGGTGTCAACCTTGTAGGTTGTGGAAATCTAGGAGTAGCAACACTTCCCTCTTTATAGAAGTGAGTGGTAGGCTTCCTTGTCGCCATAATTTTACATTCAATTTTTCTTGCCAACCTGAATGCTTTCTCCAATGAATCAGGTTCCAAAACATGAACTTCATGTTGGATGTTATCCTTTAAAGTGCCTATGAAGAGATCAATCCTGTGTTCCTCTGGAATATCAGTTACCCTTATATTCAATTTTTGGAAGTCCTCAATGTGCTCCCCACTAAACCCTTTTGTTTGAGATTTATCAATTGGCTAAAGAAGGTGTTGCTCTTTGTATACTCATAATGTGCTATCATTTCCTCCGTAAAAATTGACCAAGTGACAATTTTTTTATGGGATCAAAGCCATCGATACCATACAAATGTATTTTGTTCTAAATGTAAAGTTGCAATGCGTACCTTTTGTGTGCTTTGCACATTATGGAGATCAAAATATTGCTCCATCTGTAGTATCCATGTTACAGGATCCTTTCCATCAAACTTCCTCATATCCATTTTTGGAATATGGTGGTTCTTCCTGCCAACATTAGAGTTTATGAAATCACGATTAACATTTATTTTGTTCTCATCATGAGTTTCCTCTACTAATTTTTCACCATTAGGAAACATTTCTTGTATCAACATTGTCAAACCTTCTATGTCTGCTTTTAGATCATTCTTCATGTTTTTCATTTTAGCTTCCATGTCATCCATCTTAGATTCCATGCCAACTTCCATGCAATCTATCTTAGATTACACGCCTTTCTTCAAACCATCCATATTATTCTTCACACCATCCATCTTTGCTTGCATGCCTTTCTTCAAAACTTCCATTTCATTTTTTGTTGCTCTTTGCGAGAGCGAAATTTGGTGCACTTGCTCTTGTAATTTTGATAGATCATGTTGCAATTCTTCATCTTCATGAGTCATATTAGAGTACTCTGAGGGCTTAATGGGTGTTGAACTCTTTTTAGGAGGAATTTCAGAACCCAATACTGAAATATATGCTCAATAGGCCCTTGGAATCATTTGAAACTGATTTTTTTTTACACAAGACTTATGAAATTTGGAAAAAAACACACACCTTTTTCTTTCTTTTGAGGAGCTCAATATTGAAATTGATTATCTCTGATTGTGGCTCTTTAATATCCGAAAATTCAGCACCGAAGTAGCGTCCGAATTATATTTTGAATGCCACAGTCTGACCTGATTTGGATTCTCCAAGACAAAGTTATGTCCAATATTCCACAATGACCTAATTATGGACTCCGGTTCAAAGAGAGCGAACTTGTAAGACTTGCCACGTGTCACTCGTTTCATCCTTCACCTCCGAAATTGATAGCCAAGAAACCAAATTCTATGTATTTGCGATCAATTTTTACGGCACTCCAATCCAATGCTCAAAGAGAGAGTTATTGAACTTTTCCCATGATAACCTCTTTGTGATGAAATTCAGGAGCCTAAAAAAGCACTACATTCCACAGATCATATCTCCAAAAATATTGCAAACCAAGCTGTGGAATTTTTTAAAGAGTTGCCTTAGGATTTCAGCTTCACACCCTAAAAATTTCAGATTCTGAACCTTCGTAGAAAAAAAGTTATAGTGAAAATTCCACGATGACCTGTTTATGAGCCTGAAAAAAGGCCTAACTTCCACAGATCATATCTCCGAAAATATTGCGAACCAAGCTCTGAAATTTTTAGACAATATTCCTCAGGATTTCTGCTTCACACCCTAAAAATTTTAGCTTCTGAAACATCGTAGAAAAAATTTTATAGTGAAAATTCCACAATGACCTGTTTGGAGCAGCAAAGCCCTAGAATCCAAACCTCTGATACCAAATGTTGTGTAACAAGCTCCAAAAAGAGAAGAAAAGAGATATCAACGCCTTAGAAATGAGCCACTTCGAGGAGGAAACCTCCAATACATTACATAAATGAACAATTCTTGGATGATACAATTTACAAAACCTCCTTTCTATATATAGGAGTCCATGGGGCCATAATGTAATCCTAGTAGGCCACAATGTAATCCTAGCCGACCTAACAATAATAATTTAAGGGCACAATAATAACAAAATGGGGGTTACAAGGGTACAATAATAACAATAAGGGGGTTACACTAATAACAATAAGGGACTATACTAGTAATATAGGGACCTAACAAAATACCTTCATCTAGACAGATACCTAAATCCAGTTACCGAGAGGCAGTAGCATGTGGGAAAGTGGACCAAGAGATGGATGATGATGAACTGGAGAACCTCAAAAATTTTTCATTTAAAGAGAAAGAAGGAGAGAATAGGATACAGGATGAGTCTACTACAGAGGGACTGCACCTATTACCGTAAAAAACAAGAAGACATAACATCAGGAGTATGGAAAAACCCAAATTAGCTTCTATTGGGGACTATTGGGACGAAGAGGTGACAAAGGAGATTTTTGATTTACTGAAAGGAAATGAAGATCTGTTCCCCTCTTCTGTAGCAGAACTAAAGGGAATCAAAGGAGACTTCGGGGAGATGTGCATAGTGTTGAAACCAGATGCCAAACCAGTGAAACACAGGACATATCGATTGAACCCAAGAGTAAAAGAAAGGGTAAAGAAAAAAATAGAAAAAATGCTCAACGCAGGATTAATCTTCCTGGTAGAAGAGGTAGAATGGGTCAGCCCCATAGTAATACTGAACAAGAAGGAAAATTCTAAATCAGGGTGTCTGTATACTACCAGAGCTTAAACAATGTATGTGTGCACGATCCTTTTCCAACACCATTCAACGATGAGGTGTTGGATAATGTAGCAGGAAAAGAAGCATATTCATTCACAGAAAGGCTCTCTGGGTATCACTAGGTCAAGATAGCGAAGGAAGATAAAAGGAAGACAAAATTCACCATTGAATGGGGTTCTTATGCTTATCATGTAATGCCTTTTGGATTGAAGAATGCACCAGCAATATTCTCAAGAATAGTGATAGCCGCCTTCAGGGAATATATCCATAATTTTCTGGAAGTCTACATGGACGTCTGGACCGTATACAGCTTATTGAAGACCATGCAAGTATGCTTCGAATAATTTTTGATCGTTGCAGGCAGCTTCATATCTCATTAAACCTGAAAAAGTGCATAATTGCAGTCCCCTTTGGAACATTTCTTGGCCATGTGGTCTGTAAAGAAGGAGTATGTGTGGATCCCGCCAAGGTTGTGGTAATTCTCAACATGTATCCACCGGATAATGTTAAACAACTGAGATCATTTCTCAGGCATACAGGATATTACAAGAGATTTATCCACAACTATGCCCGCATCATAGCCTCGCTAGAAAAGCTGTTGTGGAAAACAAAACAATTCGTATGGACCAAGGAATGTAGTAAGGCACTTGATGCATTAAAACAAAGACTAGAAAGTGCACCTATATTGACATATCCTAATTGGGATAAATAGTTCCATGTACACATTGATGCCTTAGGGATTTATTTGGGGGCGGTGCTAGCGAAACCAGGGGAAACAAATGTAGACCACCCAATATATTTTGCAAATCGGAAGCTGTCAACCGCAGAAAAGAACTGTACAACCACTGAAAGGGAAGCTCTCACAATGGTCTACTCCTTCCAGAAGTTCTGCCACTACCTACTTGGAGGTTCCTTCAAATTATTTACAGATCACTTCACGTTGAAATATTTGATGAACAAACCAGTCCTAGAAGGAAGAATTTGCAGATGGTCGTTACTATTCGAGTTCACATTTTAAGTTATAGAAAAGCCTGGGAGACTAAAGGTGGGACCTGATCATCTATATAGATTGGAATCAAGAGAAAATGGAGGGCTAGTCGATGACCAACTTCCAGATGCAGATCTATTTTAGATAGAGGCTATCCCAGATTATTTAGAACAAATAACAACATTTTTGGCTTCACGACAATGCCCAGAAGAATACAAAATAATTCAAAGGAAACATTTTGTCGTTAAAGCAACTGCTTACTAACTTATTGTGGGCTAGTTATACAAAATGGGACTAGATCAAGTACTGGCAAGGTGTGTATTAGAGCATGAAATACCAGACATCCTGTGGGAATGCCACAACGGAGTCGCAGGAGGACACGTAGGAGCAAAGCCTACCATAAGGAAAATATTACAGGCAGGGTTATTGTGGCCCACAGTGCACAAGGATGCCAAAAAGTATGTAAAGAAGTGTGACATATGTCAAAGAATGAGTAAAAATTCACGCTGCGATGAACTACCTTTATAGCCTGTTAGAGAATTACAGGTATTTGAAAAATGGGTAGTCGACTTCATAGGACCTATTGCACTGGTTGCTCACCATTCCCAAGCAAGGTATATAATTACCGCAATTGAATATTGGACTAGGTGGGTAGAGGCGACACCAGTAAAGGATTGCACAGCATATAAAACAACCAAATTCATCTTTGAGAACATTATTATAAGATTCAGTGATCCAAGGAGTCTGACAAGTGACCAAGGCACACACTTCATCAACACCATAGTCAAATTGTTGCTAGAAAAATTCATGATACAACATCATAAGAGCAATCTATATCACCCGCAGGCAAATGGAACTGTGGAGGCATTTAAAAAAATCCTGGAAAAGGATTTAACTAAAATTTGTAACGCAAATCGAGAAGATTGGGATGAGAGAATACCAACCATGTTATGGGCCTACAGGACCATGGTAAAGCGACTGCATAATCAGACACCATTCCATCTTGTGTATGGGAAGGAAGCGGTTGTACTAAATGAATTTATTGTCCCCAACTTATTTATTGATACACGAACTCAAATGTCTGAAGCAAAATCAATCATAAGGTGTCTCTAGGAACTATAGGAGTTGGAGGAAGCAAGTTTTTTTGTATAATTCCACCAATGAGTTGAGAAGAAAAGACAAAAATCCTAGCACGACCGCCACATTAAGAAAAATACATTCAATATTGACGGTCGAGTACTACTCTATGACAACAAATTTCAAAAATTTCCAGGGAAACTTCAAATGCACTAGATGGGACCATTCTATTTCATAGAAATCTATGATTTAGGAGAAGCGAAGCTAGCACAATTGGGTGGAGTAATATTACCTAGTTGGGTGAATGGCACATGCTTGAAATCTTACCACGAGTGACCAAACTAAATTTTACATCAATAAACTCTCGCACCCGAGAGGAGTCTGTAGGGTAGATAGTCAATAAATATCTCACACCAGAGATGAGTTTGTATGTTAGAAATCCAATAAATATCTCACAACAGAGAAAGGTCAATAAACCATAAAAGTCAATTTCCGCATGTATGATAGGAAGCCAATCATCGAATAATGTCTGTGTCGCGAGTATCCCACTGCTACCCTGTTGCGGCACGGGGACCACACCATAACCAATTGTGGTTGGGGGGTTGCGAGTACTGTACGACCAAGCATGTCAACCATCATTCTATCATAATTAACCATCATTTAGGTGCCAATCTGTAGTGTCAGCCAAAATTTCAAAAATATTTTCCGTAATTAGAAACACCACTCCATAATAAAATTTCCACATCAAGCCATAATAATTAGCCATCATGTCCACTCAATTTCCGAGGCCATCGTCAGCAGAGTCAGAGTCCACCTCATCTAAGTAACCAACCACACAATTTTAGCTGCTGAGGAAACCTGAAAAAATTGCTTAGTTATTCAACCACATCAACTCCCTTCGTGCCACCATTCCTACTTAATCTGCATGGAGAAAGAAAAAATTAGAGTGCCGAAAAGCAAAAAAATTCAAAGAGGAGGAAATTGCTATAATTCTTAGCCATAGCATACCTGCAGAGTTTCAAAGGTGCATACCAGCAACAATACTGGTGTATTACATGAGAAAAAACATGAAGAAGACAATGGTATCAGTAGTTGAACTAGAGCTTGATGAGAGGATTCAGAAACTAGAGCCGTTGATAGGAAGGTATGGTAATGAAACTCTAATAGACACAGATTTCAAAGATTCCTTCTAGTTTCCAGTGTTGAAGAGGCAAGTATACATTGAAAATTATGTGAAGGATGGTGGCAGCGAAGCAGTTCGGGTTCACCTGGAAGCCTACTGGTGTTCAGTACACAGGGAGCGGCCATGCAGTGCACAAAGCTCCTAATTACTAGGATTCAAAATGGGTCACTTTAACTCAGGAAAGAGATAAAAATTCACGGAGACGATATTTACAGGCTCACGAGGCTATCAATGGTAGGGAGCGACGTGTCCACGACCTTCCAGACTACCTCCAAAATAGAAAAGAAGCCAAGGGAATTAGACTACTAGAAGAAGTATGTGACCAAGAGAGGAGGGAAGGGGGAAAAGATAGATCTCATCAACGTGCCTAGTGTGAAGCTTCCATGCTACCTAGTGGCAGGGAAGACCACGAGACACTATACAAAAGGGGAGTGCACCCTGGATACAATTTCAATGGCAGAGAACTGCGTGTAGGGAGCGCAAATCAATTGGTGCGCTTTTCTGTAGCAAGAGCTCTTTGAAGCCTACAAAGACAACTTCAAAAGGGGCACTGTGTTTATCTACAAGTATTTAATGATGGAGTTGGCTATGTGGAAATGGCCACTTTCTAAGATAGGTGAAGATAAGACACTGGCCCTTAGATATACACCGTGCGGCATGGAGAGTCTTTGGTGACCCCAACAGTAAAGAGATCAATGAGGAGGCATTCAAAGATTGGTACAAGATGATGCTGGATTTCATTCAAACCTAGCAAATAATTCCCAAAGAATTTTTAGATGAGTACTTTGGGAAAATATGGTTTGAAATATCGCATGGAAATACATGGATTAGACCCCACTATGTTGTGGCAAACTCCTTCCAAAAGAGGCCATTGAGATTCCAGCTGGAAGAGAAGGCTTTCCAAACATAAGTTATGTCTTGGCTGGGGGTTGTGGGGGAAGTCAGAGATGGGAAGCATAAGTATTATTTTCAGGCCATGCTTCCACAACCACTGCTAGGAGAAACACCGACTGACACATCTCAGAGAATATCGCAAAATCATCTCCAGCCGTTGCTTCAAAATCTGGACGCGCAAGTGCGAGCCTTTAACAAATCCATGGTAAGTATCATAGCTGTAGCCACTACATTTCCATTATTTAATGAATTTCAAGCATTCAACATAGGATCAATTTCATTAAAAACCCCAGTCCTCACCGCTCTCCCCTCCACCACCCTCCATTCGCATTCACAACCAACCATTGCCCCATTTCGAAAAACCAAGGAAACTAAACCACCCATCCCTAGGCCCAAGGGAAAGCGGGCCAGGATTTTGAAACCCGACCAAGTGGTAGACTTGACAGAGGAGGATCTTGTATATCAAATAGGTACTGGGATCCTGATCACAGAGGAGCTAGAGAAGGGTACTCAGAATTCCCTATCCATATTGCAACCCAACCCTTTGTCATCGCAAAGCGCTCGAGCCTCCTCATCCCCAACTACTCATAATTCATCATCTCACACCTCTCATGATTCCAAGGACCCGTCAACCCACACTGCTTCCACATCCGCAACCATATCTGATGCAATACCCATAGGAATAGTGATGGAAATTGACATTGAAGCGGAGGTTAAATCGGGTACTGCCTAAGTAACTGAGGTTAACTCAGCCTCAGTAGAACCGAAGACCATCCTGAATCTACTTATTCAGACAGACCTACCCTTGCCTGAAACTACACCAAGAAAGACCTCCTTTTCTGTATTTCAACAATCACTAGCATTGTCGAAGCTGCCCCCGGAGATATGTGGGCTTGCCCCATTGTAGAATTCTCCATTCACATCAGGACAACATGCACAAATATGGGTAGTGCATATCAGGAACTCCGACAAACCTTGTCAGCCAGACTGGTGCTACAAGATCCCACCACGGTGTATGCAGAGAAGATAACCCAGAAGAAAGACGAGATGAGCTAGCTTAAAGAAACCCTGGGGAGAACTGTCACCGAGGAATACACTTTTCTTGAGAAAATCCATGAGTGCTCGAATTCACTGACAATGACAGCTCAACCAATTCAAGAGTAGTTACAAAATATTTTCACTGAGATCAAAGGAACCCCTAACCCAGCCAGCCACAAACATCTATATAATTAGGCCGATGCTCTACAGTTTCAGATCCAAGACATTTATGAGAACTTAGCAAAGACCAAGAAGCTACTTCCTAATATCCGACACCTCTTCAAACAGAAGGCAGAGACAATACAACAAATACTCTCTGGCACTAATCCTCAGTATAATGCAACCTTTGCAAACCTGCCTCAGCCCGTCGATGCAGCTTAGGTTGAAAAGGTGGTGCACACAACAGAATCATTTATGAAAACATGGCAGGAAGAAATCAATGAATTCATGGAACTCAATACAGAAGCTATGCAAAAGGTCCCAGAGTTCAGGACTTTGTTGGAATATCGGGAACCAAAGAAAATGGAGTAGGAGAAGGGAGCAGCTAAACAAGACCAGTAGAAGACCACGACAGACGTTCACATAGGGATTGCAACACTAGGAGAAAATTGACTCGAGACGAGTCAATAGCTTGTGTTCAGGGCCTGTTGGGGCCTTTGTTTTAAAGAAACCAATTTTGATTTATAGATGGAGCAAGTGGCAGAGAGCCATTATGGAAGGAAGAGAGATGTCGCGGGTTGCGGAGAATTGTCGGGTAGGTGGTGGAGTGTGAACAAGCGGCAACATAAGTGGCAAGAAAAATTGACAGCGAATAGGCCTAAAGACTCCCAGAGGCAGAGCCAAGCGCGGAAGGGAACAAGAAATGGAGGAGCGTAACAAACCATCCGAGCGAAGAAGGAGTAAAGACTGCCAGTGCCAGAAAAAAAAAAGATATAGATAAGCAAGGAAAAAGAAAAGGTAGTCAGTTGGTTCTAAAATTTTGAGGGTTTTTGTAGTGTATTGAGCTTTTTGGAGTCTTGGATGTAATGTATTGCACAAGAAATATAATACACAAAAAGCTGTTTTTTGGAATCGAGTTATTTGTCTAATGTGTGATTATCCATTTATGATGTTTAATGGGGTGTTTAAATGTTTTTCTGATAGCTTTCGTTGATACCTGCAATATGATAGTTCCTCGTTTTACTAGTAAGTGTTAAGTGTTGTTCCTGCATGACTATAATATATTGGTGATAGATGAGTAGTTTCACTTTGCTAGTATGATTCTAGTTCTCCTATCTTAGTAAGGTCTCAGCACGCCTTGGGTGAGACTCCTTGCTCTCCTTTGAGCAGGGTGAAAATGCTGGCATTGTCCTAGACTACAACGAGATCTTGTTGGCCTCTAAGCTTGAACCCGGGTCTTTCCCAGAAGCCACCCTTTTTTCGCCAACAACTTGTGTCATAAAGGTATATCTTAAGTGTCACACTTGGAGATAAGTGTCATTTTACTATCGTTTCACTATAGACATGTTAATTTTTGGTATTGTGTATCTTTTGGTGATGTGCTTAGTTGTATATGTGTGTGTGATCATGTTCAATACTTGTTTTATTCTCTTACTCTTACTCTCTTGTTTGACTGATCCCACACAATAAATTTTTTAGTTCTATTGGTCCTCATAACTTGTGAAATCAATGACTAATATTCAACCCTAAGCCAAGTGTATTTTGCACTGCACATTAAAAATCCATAGTGGTGGAGTTATTACCTCCTAAAACTGCACACTGCACAATCATAGAGGACAACCTCCTTCAAATGCGCATTGAACAACTTCGGAGCACAATCATTTCATCTTGTTGGTTACACTTTCCAGTGTGTGATTTTTACCAACCCTTCCTAACATTGCGCATTGTGCACTTCTAGTGGACATTCGAGTCATTTCTAGACCCTTGAAAAATCCAACTATGCAATTCTTAGGCCCTCTCCCTTAGCTAATGTGCAGGGCATAGTTACAATGCCTAAGCATGTCACTCTTCTCATGAACTTGACCTTTGCACAATGGCTTGAAAAACCTTGCCTCCACTGCACATTGTAAAATTTAAGTGACAATTAGGGTCACATTTAATCTCTTACAGTTCTCAACTGCACAACACCTAGACCCATCCCTTCAAGTACTACCATTCTTAGTGAGTAGGCATGCCTTCCTTGTCTCCTAGACTTGCCTAATGAGAAATACATGAATTTCCTCTCCATTTCCACTACGCATTTTCCAATCACAGTGCCCAATTCATCACTCCTTGCGTCCCAATCCTATGCACTGCGCCCAAGAAGGCTCCTCTCTTAGTTCTTGTACATTGTCCCATCATAGTCAACATCTCACATGTGCAAAAAAGATAGAATAGTTTATTTCGGGACTAATGTTATCTTGCCATGAGTAAACTTCATATGTAGGTATTATAATTTTGACATGGAAAGATATGCTGAAGGATGTCATGAAGGAGAGGTTACAAGGACACACATGTGGAGATGGGATATAAAGATACTATCGTGCAAGAGATAAAGGAATCTTGGACCACAACATAGAGATGGTAACTCATGTTGACTTAGAAGGTTCCAATATTCATCTAAACCCTTTGGATGGTGAATATGAAGCACATCATAGATCAATAATCAAGAGTTGAATAAATAACAAAGGAGAAAAGAACCTCACATCAATACCTTGCCATCAAGTCTCACGTCACAGTCACTGAATTATGGTCATTCAAAGTGTCAACACAAGAGTGTTGTTTGGTCCCATATTATTTTGTCACATTATTGGTAGAATGTAATTTTGTATATTCAAAATGATAAAATGTAAAATGTATGGAAGCCTAAGTGTCAAACATGGAATGTCAAAAGTCACTATGAAATCCTAGAGTCATGTAGGTGTTCAAAGGTCATATAGAAGCTCAAAAGTCACCTAGGAGCTCAAGAGTCATGAGGGATGTCAAGAGTCACATGGGAGGTGAAATGTCACCTAATTTGTTATAAATAAACCCTCATTCCTCAAGCAATTGGAATTTCACCTTGGCTTCTCTAGCTTGGCATAGGAGAGAAGATCATTCTTTGGAGGAGCAAGTGGTGAATTAATTTTCCACTATTGGGGCTAGTGTTTCATCATTGTAATAATGTATCTTGTAACTTTCACTTAATCATCATAAGCTCTTAGAGCCGACATACTTTTAATGCATTTATCATGGATGTTATATGAATATTATTTTAATGTTTGCAGCATATGTTTGTGTTCATACATACTAAAGAAAAATAACAATTTCATTGGCTTTGGTATATATCTTGTTGAATGTGTGTTGTTACTTGTTTGTATGATCGTTGTTAACTCATGAACTATTTTATGGGTTAAGTAATGATTATTTATATGATATCACATGTATTTACTATAATATTACTATTAATTTTCTCTTAAAGACTCTCTCTATCTATTATGTTCATGGAAGAAACTTATATACATTGCAATTGTATGCTTCATAGTGTCAAATCACTTGCTTGTTTCAAAGGTTGTTTGCATACTCTCTTATCTTGTTTATTGTAGAAAAGGAAAACCATTAAGTTATGGTGGTTGGGCCTATTATTCTAAATAGGGCTCCTACTCCAAATGATGTGAGGTTTAGTTTGGAATTCATACCGGGGATACCCCCTACCATTGGCGAAATTCAACACTGTCAAAATATTTGGCCCTAGAAAGAGGGCCAGATGACAAGATAAGAACATGAAGTTTGTTTTTAATCTCTCATCTTAAATGGCTTCTTCCTAAATCATAATACTGAGGTTTCTTTCTACAAGTGGAAATATTATAGTCCCCGCAAAACTAATTCATGAATTGTCACATTTGAAGTTCAGTGGTGAGGATGGAACATCTATAACGAAGCATACACTTCAATTTATTAAGTTTTTTAATTTTCAGGAAGTGGATTGTAAATAAATTTCTTGTAGATTATTCATCCTCACTTTTGAAGATTATGCTAACCAATGGTGTCTTACATTGCTAGACATTTTTATCCATGCATTAGAAATTTTTTTCAAGGAGTTTCATCAAGCTTTTGATAGGCACAAATATAAATATGTTTATACAAGGGTTAATCAACTTAGAATTAAATATGATGAAGTGTTTGAATATTTTCTTGATCAGCTTCTTCATATTTTTATTGAGTTTCTTGAGGAAGATGTGGACTGGGATTTCATGAGTGAAAAGTTTCAATATTTGGTTTAGGCCTCTTGAACAAGTTTAATCTGAATCATCTTCAATCCTCATTCCAAACTTTGTTTTCAAAACTCATCTTAGTCATGAGGCACCTTGAATATTAGAGGAGGAACCTAATGTCCCTTTTGTTCCTTCTCCTCCTCCTTTTCCTTTACCGAACATAGTAAACTCATGTACTAATTTTGATGTTGAGAAAATTGAAAGTTAGATAGCTGATCCACTTATTCCACCATCATTTACTTCCCATGATCAAGATCTTATCTAGGGGAACTTTGAAAATTTTGACACTTTCATAGAGCCTAATGTAAATATTGATCCCTTGGTTTCCCAAGATGTCATTAATTGCATAATATTAATCTTGAATTTGATATGATTGAAAACATTGCCTCTTCAAGGGATACCTTTCAAAATTTATCATTTACACCTCATGGCTCCCTATTACTTGATTCACTTGGTCAACTTGCCCCATCACCATTTGCTCTAGAAACCCTCGATTCTCAATTGGCTGGTTCAAGTGGTGATAAGATAAAATATGTATACATTTCACAAGTTAAGGAGATAAAGGATGAAGATTCATTCTATATTACTTATCTTTTTCAAATCCCTATATGTTCATATGATCCTTCCACATTTTAAGTTGATAAAAAATCTTGAGATCCTGGTGAGAATTCAAGTGAAATTCAAGTCCTTGATCAAAATGAACACTTAGAAACCCATCACCATGATCACACTGACTCTATTGATATATATGGTGATGACTGCCCAAATACATTCGTCATTTTCTTGATTTATCAAACAAACTTGGATATGGAGGGTTTTGATATGGAATTCCATATGATCATAGAATAATTTCTTACATAAATTTTTTCTTCTCACCCTCCCTTGTCCCTTGACACATGTAATAAAACAATGGATGAAGAATATGTACTATGTGTTGGACATAATTGTGAATTACGGATAAAACACGCTTCCCTAGACAAGTCATAATCTAGAACAACAGATTAAAGACTATACGACTTCTTCTCCTAACTAATAACATACACACATAATATATTATAAGCTTACTTGTAATCCGATCGCTTCTAAATGGTTCCTTCTGTCGCTTCCGTTGTAGCTTCAAATTCAAGCGGTTTGTGCAAAATGATTCCAGCAAGAAAGAACACTAAAACAACAGAAGATAGGAATAATATAGATGTCTATTCAAGTTAGTTATCTAAATCAGTAAAGCATAAACCATATACATCAACTAAGATATTGCAATATAGAAAATCAAAGCCAATACAGATGCATATAGGGAAAAGTAAGTTGTATTCTTTATTGATGATAGAAAGAGAGGTTACAACCTAGTGACTGATTTAAAGTGAACATTCTAGTAACATTCCTAGCCCCATCATAGTATAAATCTCTCCAGCATCTGTTACAAAAATCTAACTCTCAATTGAAAATCCACCAACATTTCTCTACTCAAATTATTCCTTATCAAACACTCAGATATGTTCTCAATTTATAGAGGAGCTGAAGGTTGTTTTGAAATCAATGAATTTCCAATAATAGGCAAGACATGTTCCCAATCTTGTAGATGTCAAATGGACACTTGGATTCAAAGCTTGACACATGTGAACTCTTCTAGAAGGCACTGGCCAAGTGGAGATTTTGGAACAATGAGAATTTCGCTCCCAATGTGACCAACACACCCATAGATGTCGGGAAGTGCTTTGCAGAGCAGCCTTGCATGGGGCTACCTGCATATGCAAAACACTTAGTCCCCTTAGAGGCAACTTTGGTGAGCTCTCATATGCTATATAATATACTTCAAACCTTGGAAACCTTTTCTTGATGAAAGTCATTCTTGATTTGTCTTGTTCTTGTCTTAGGGCATGTAGCAACTTGAAATGATAGGGAATGATAGACCCTTAGTCATTAGTCCTGGAGATGATGTCCAGTTAACCAGGTAATTGGGAATGATGCCCAAATTGACCTATAACAATTTCCCCCTAAAGCATGAGGTCAAAATAGTAAAAACATTTGATTGAGATGCTTTACTCTATGATGGGCTGGAGATGAAGTAGAGTGGTCACCTGCATCAATCTTACAATACATTACATCATGATATATCCTCTTTGATCATAATTGTTGAGGGTAGACATTCCCATGTTCAACACATAAACAATCTAATAACATGTACATAATTCAGAAAGTTGTCTTCATTGAAATGTTGCCCAATGCAGACATGCCTACAGATATAGGCCCATGTTTGGATGACGATCTATATGTAAAGTCACCGTACAGATGATATGTATAACAATCCTGAAATCGCAGCCCGAATGGCTGAAACTAGATCTGGGGTCTTCTTATCTGGTTCACTCGATCATTCGGTTACAAGTCTAGCCATGCGAATATATGATTTGTCGTCGACAAGAAGCCACCTTATTTTGAAACGGGAGTTACTGATTTCAGAGACAAGGGTATGAATTGATATAGCAATTTTCAGGGATGACAGTCATGCGAATGAAGGTTTATGAGTATTGCAGAAGGATGAGTTTATTCATTGGATGACTTCTCTTGAACATATCGGTGACACTGTGATGAGTTGGCAGCGTTGACCCAAACCGAAGTGAAGGTATGATGAACCATAGGTATGAATGAACCGTCAAGATGATTACCCAAACCAAATAGTCACGGACATGGAGTGAAGGAAGTGTCATGTTCAAGAGCGACTTGCTACCATAAAGAAAATTTTCTCACTTTTCCCAAATTTTCCCCGGTCATTTTTCGACCAATACCCCTTTATTTTTTAACAAGCTTGAGGAGGATAACATTTTCTTGATCTATAATTCAACCCTTTGGGCGAATAAAGTATCGTTATTTAATAATTTAACGAGTCTAGTGATAAATGAAACTCGATTCTTGCCATGATCGACAAGCCCATCGCTATTTTATGTTTTAACGAGCTTAACGACAGTGATAGCCCGGTCCTTTTTCATATTTATAGAGTTTGAAAAAGAGGACGAAAAAAAACTCCATAAGTACTTTTTTGTAAATTTGTCACTCAGATCCAAAAAAGTGTAAAATAATATTTGAGAGAACCTCTTTGGTCATGTTTAACCAAGGTATTCCTTTTTCCTAAATAATCTATCTCAGTTCAGAAAAGGGTTAAACTTATACTAAGTAGATGTAATATTCCTAAATCAGCATGTAGCTAATAGGAATGTTAATTTTTCTTTCAAAATCTAGTTAAATGAATAAATGGGCAAGGAGGCTCATAAGTTTCTTAAGTAGGAATAAAATCCCTCATAATGTGAAAAGGGATCATGTTAATAACCAGATCAAGTATCCACATGTGCAAATAGGGTCTAAAATGTGTGGAAAAAGTCAATTTTGACCAAGTCAACAACATTTTTATATGAGGAGTGGATCCTAAATAAAGACAACTCAATGTGAATGAAGATCAATCTAGCTAGTCAAAATGAAGACACCTTGAGTGTGAAAGGAGACAAGGCATGAAGATCCAGTCAAAGTTGATCCGGTCAAGATTGATCCAGTCAAGATTGACTAAATCAAACAACGTTGTAAAAATACGAGCAAGAATAATGGAGACAGCATAATTTTGGAGGGGGAGCCTTAGCATGGAAGCAACCTCATAATTGGGTGGGACCCTTGGTGAGGAAGCTCATCAACTATATAATGAAGGGAATGGAAACCATATGGAGCATGATTGAAGTTTATATTTTTATGTGTTCTGTTTAGACTTCTTGCATTCTTTGGCTGTTTAGCTAATCTTTCTGCACTGTTTAGTGCAAGGGTTTTCTCATGCGGGAATCCCCACTCTTTCTTGGAGATCTTGTTTACGAAATCTGAGGAGAGCATTCTGTGCCACATTTTCCACTATTTGGTGTTAGGAAAAGAAGTTATCTTCAGAAAAAATGTAGTCCATTCTAGAAACTACGCTATTTCTTAAGGTGTTGCAGTGGGAGGGGTTAAAACCCCACTTTTATGAGCTAGTTTCCCAGGAGGAGGATCAGCCTTTTTCCTAGAAAGCTAGTGGAGAGTCTACAACCATTTCTTTACATGTTCAACTATTTTTATGTAGATCTTCAGCTATACAGCGTGATTCAGCCATAGATCTGTAGCAATTATTTCATGTATATCATTTCTGTCAAGAAACCCTTGCCGGGTCATCTTGGGTCTATGTAAAAGAGACTAGATCTCTATTTTTGAGCATTATTGATTAATATATGAGAATATCTATTTTGTGTCTATATTTCTAAATATAACCCTCATTAGACTGCACAGTCACTTTATGCAGTAATTTCTGTGTTGCAGTAGTCTTGGGGTTTCATCATTTTTAAGATGTTTTGAGCATGGGAGGCTTGTTTAACTAGGCAAAAGACATTTGTTTCTGATTTAATTTCAGATGTGGTTGATATAATGACAGATATAATGTATTCATGGGCTGAATTTTTCTGTTCACGCTTATATTTCTGAAAAATGTGTTTTTCATGCATGTATTGCTGATTTTCCCATTTTGGAATATTACAGTGGTATCAGCGCTTTAATCTTGGCTCAGCCTGTGTTCTTCAACCATTATGGAGTCTTCTCATATGGAGGAGAAGATATGCAAGAGAGATCAAAGCAAACCCTTATTTTCTGGAGGAGAGGTTCTCAAAACTTCTCTCTCAAACTCTGTAGGGTATAAGCAAAGACATCAAAGAAATGAGGAGGGAAAGACCTAGAAGTCCCTCAACAAGATTTGAAATATCTATACATGAGGAAAGATCTAATTCCTCATCTTATGGGTTTGAAAATTCAGCCACATCATCAGATTTACAACGCTCTATCAACCACTTTTTCATGAAGAAGAAGAAGAAGAAGAAAGGAGATGTGCCAAAGAAGGAGACTCTTGGTGATTATTTTCAGGAGTATAAAGCTCAATCTAAGGAGTTCAAAGATCACTTGAACTTCCAAGGCTTTTTCCAGATCAAAGAAGAAAGAAGCACAAGGAGCAAGCAACATGGTGTGGGTATATTCTTTCTATCTACTTTTTATGGATCACCTAAATGTCCATCTAGGGCTTGGGTGAAGGAACTTGGCACCTATGTGCAACAAAATCAAGTGTCAGAAAAAGAAAGCCATCAAAGTAGCAACACTACATCTTGAGGGTAAGGCTTATGCTTGGTGGTTGTTTGAATCTTTTTCCTTAAAGAATGCAAATACATCTACTTATGCAAAGTTCATTAGAAGAATAGTGGAAAGGTTTGATGAAAAATATTATGAAACACTTTCTATGGAATCTATCAAACCAAATCAAACAAGAATTTTGCATGGATTGGAAGGGTCCCTAAATTCAGCTCCATTTCAGAAAACCATTGAAGGGGATGAAAATTTGTATGATATATTTCCAATGGAAAAGTCCCCATTGCATGAAGATCTTTCTTCTCAAGAGGAAGACATGGAGATTCCTCCTTCAAAAGAAGACCAGGATCTAAGGTCCCTTGTTGATGATGAGGCATTTTCAACTATTGAAGAGGAGGAAGAGAAGGATAACGCAATCATGAAAAAAACACATCTAGGACCTCATGAAGAGGAAGATGGAGCACTTTCTCCAAGGAGAGAAACTCTTGCACTCTTGAAAGGAGTTCCAAAGAATCTCACATATAGAGATCATGGCAACATGTGCCATCATTATCAAATGGTGAGATCTTGAAGATAGAAGAAGGAAAAGAGGAGGGCAAGCATCACATGATTAGGAGAATACACCCCTCTTTATTTTAGAAGGTTGATACACAAAGAAGTCAAGAGGATCTATGCAAGGAAGGCAAAGATCAATCTATCCACACACATACACATCCTGCTCTATGCCTTGATGTCTCTTTACATGGAGGTATTCCACCAGGGAGACCTCCTGATTGGAGGAAAACTAAAGTGTTCTCTCAACTATGGGCAACATTTACATACTTGGCTAAGGAAGGAGCTTTGGGAGAGCTATCACAGTGCAAAGAATCTTTCATGGATTCAAAGGAGAGATAAGCAATTTTCTAAAATGGACATTGCTATTTCCCAATTAGCTATTTGCGCTGAAAAAGGAGGATTCAGAAATATATGATGGCATGAACATGATGTAACATGGCCACTCCATATCTTTGGGACAGCTAATTATATTCTCACCCACAAAAGAGATTTCTGAACATGGCAAGAGGATATCAACACTCGCATGCATGGGCTAACTTAAGGAAGTTTTGGAAGGCAAAAATTTTTCAAGAAGAGGTTGAATTCCATCTACTTCAATATTGTCTTGAGCAAGATCAGCTGCAAGAGAGGCAGCAAAAGAAAGTTGATAGTACTCCATCATGTGACTTTTGCATCAAACATGTCAAATAGGAGAGCCATATTATGACAGGGGCTGCATTTCATATTTCTACAATGCTATCATTGTTGGAGAGCCTAGATCCTTATTGGGAGTCCCAAATTTTGATGGAATATTCCAAGGATCTATTCACATGTAAGGTTCTTGATGGGAAAATGATGGATGGGAGGTATAAAGTAGTTTATGGAGCCATTTATTCTCATGATCAGATCTATTTGGCTAGAGACTCCAAGCTTAAGTATAAACTACTTAATGCAGCCTATGAGATCTTGCTTTACAAACCCACTGGTTTCATTAGAGCATACCTTACTATCTTAGATGGATTCATGTGGGAGGAATTCAAAGAGGATATGCACTCTCATATGAAGAAGTGCATAGATCATTTGCTGGTTGAGGAGGAACATAGCTCTTGGGAAGGGTTATCATCATCACCTCCTTATTCATTGGGTGTGAGAGGGAGCTCATCCATGAGTTACCTCACTAATTTGAATCAAGTATATATTAAGACTTGTATTTCTAAACATCATGATGTATCTACTATATTCTTGTATTTTCTTAACACTCATATGCAGGGCTTTGCTCCAAGAGGGGGCACTTTTTCTTATGGGCTTCATGAGCTACTTGGAGCCATGAGCAATGGATATGTTGACCATCCCCTAAGAGATTTTGGGGAGATGTTGTATTCTTCATGGTGTGCTTCATTAGCACCAACTATCATACACCTTCTCCAAGCATACAAGAAGGATGGGACAACAAACAAGTGTGGGGAAGAACACTTGTTATATCATACTCTATGGCAGTTAGGAGTAAAACTGCGCTGGTTGCACATGAGGGACCATTGTCCTTCTCCTTTACTACATATGGCAACTAGCATAACTCTAATTATGATTCCCTATGCTGAAAATGTTCTTAACTTTGTTGAGGACATGATTGGAGGAGAGACACATTGGTTGGATGTGTCCTTGGGGGAAGAAATTTCCCACACTTTTTGCACTACATGTTTCAAGGGGAGCATGGGAAAAGATATGGCTACCATAGTAGATCTCTTGTTTCTTTATGAGGTAGGCCATATGGTTGTTTAGAGCACTTGGGACATGCCTCTCATGAGAAATTGGGAGGAACTTTTCTATGAATTACCAAACTGGGAGGTGATTCATTTCATTTGGATGATATCATGGAGGTGGGAGTCCTTCATTGATGATGAAATTCCCCATGATTGTCATCACTTCTATCTTGAGGAGGCCATTGATCAGCAAGAAGGTTTCCATATAGACCTTCCTTTCTTTCATGATGAGAGCCATTTGGTTTATCTACCAAATTCCAACTTGCACACTTGGGAGGAACCATTGGGAGATAGAATTATTGCAGAAAATATGAAGCAATGGTGGAGACTGTTGGATGAGGAGGCCACAAGAGGAGGAGGGGAGATTTTGCAGCACCCTTGCAGTTGCTTGAGGACAAGAAAAATTTGGGAGGGAAAGACTGTAATATTCCTAAATTAGCATGCAGCTAATAGGAATATTATTTTTTCTTTCAAAATCTAGTTAAATGAATAAATGGGCAAGGAGGCTCATAAGTTGCTTGAGTAGGAATAAAATCCCTCATAATGTGAAAAGGGATCATGTTAATAACCAGATCAAGCATCCACATGTGTGAAATAGGTCTAAAATGTGTGGACAAAGTCAATTTTGACCAAGTCAACAACATTTTTATATGATGAGTGGATCCTAAATAAAGACAACTCAATGTGAATGAAGATCAATCTAGCTAGTCAAAATGAAGACACCTTGAGTGTGAAAGGAGACAAGGCATGAAGATCCAGTCAAAGTTGATCCAGTCAAGATTGATCTAGTCAAGATTGACTAAATCAAACAGTGTTGTAAAAATATGAGCAAGACTAATGGAGACAACGTAATTTTGGAGGAGGAGCCTTAGCATGGAAGCAACCTCATAATTGGGTGGGACCCTTGGTGAGGAAGCTCATCAACTATATAATGAAGGGAATGGAAACCATATGGAGCATGATTGAAGATTATATTTTTTATGTGGTCTATTTAGAATTCTTGCATTCTTGGCTGTCTAGCTAAGTTTCTTGCACTGTTTAGTGCAAGGGTTTTCTCATGCGGGAATTCCCCACTCTTTCTTGGAGATCTTGTTTAAGAAATATGAGGAGAGGATTTTGTGCCACATTTTCCACTATATGGTGTTAGGCCAAGAATTTACCTTCAGCAACAATGCATTCCCTTCCAGAAATTGCATTATTTCTTAAGGTGTTGCAGTGGGAGGGGTTAAAACCCCACTTTTATGAGCTAGTTTCCCAGGAGGAGGATCAACCATTTTCCCAGAAAGCTAGTAGGAGAATCTACAACCATTTATTTGCATGTTCAACCATTTTTATGCAGAGCTTCAGCTATACAATGTGATTTAACCATAGATCTGCAGCAGTTATTTCATGTATATCATTTCTGTCAAGAAACCCTTGTCGGGTCATCTTGGGTCTATGTAAAAGAGACTAGATATTTATTTTTGAGAATTATTGATTAATATATGAGAATACCTATTTTGTCTCTATATTTCTCAATATAGCCTGCATTAGACTGCGTAATCACTTTATGCAGTAATTTATGTGTTGCAGTAGTCTTGGGGTTTCATCATTTTTAAGCTGTTTTGAGCATGGGAGGCCTGCTTAACTAGGAAAAAGACATTTTTTTTCTGATTTCCTTTCAGATATGGTTGATATAATGTTAGATCTAATGGATTCATGGGCTGAATTTTTCTTTTCATGCTTATATTTCTGAAAAATGCATTTTTCATGCATGTGTTGTTGATTTTCCCATTTTGGGATATTATAGTAGATATCAATTCATTTACTTTTACGAGCTCGAAAAGACAAGTGCTTGTCAATATTTTCACATTATCGGAGTCTGAAAAGAGCTGAAAGAAGACTCCAAGGGTTCCTTTTTCGCTGTTATCGAAACTCAAAAAAGAGATAAAAGTGCGCTTCAAATCCTTTTTTCGTTTTTAACAAAGCTCGAAAAATAAGGAGAAAAAGTATGCTTTGTGGTCAAGTTATTCTTTGAATAAATCTACACGACTAATCTATTCATCAGTTGTATTTCCTATTCAGAAAAAAATCAAATGGATTAAAAAATACCTGTTTCATGATAAAAACATAATAAAACTATAGTCATAGCAATAAATTTAACTTGCAAATAATTAAATGACTATTAAAAGTAGTTTCACTATTCATTTTTACCATTCCATAGTTACCATTTTCATTTTGGAGCTCTGAACCTGATTTTTCCCCCGAACTTCAGTTGCTGATTGCGATAATTTCTGTTGACGGATTTCATCGCCGTTTGATCCAGGATAGTGCCATGAACCTCCTCTTTCCTTTGGTATTAATTTCATCTCCAATTTCTGCAAATTTTTAGGGTTTTAAGGACCCTAGGGTAAATTCTGCCCAAAATGAGGGCAAGGCACCCCTGAATGTCAAAACCTGCATTGCATAGTAGGTATAGTGAAGTGTACTTGCATGTGCAACGCACTGTCACTTGTTAGGGAGTGCGTTGGGCGCTGTTAGCCACCTATAAAATTTTTTATAGCAAAAGGTGGCTAAAACTCTTTGGAGCCTTCAAGGAACATATTTGATTACTAAAAGGTGTTGGCTCTTGAAGACTCTTGAAGGCCTCATGCCTCTGTCCAAATCTTCACTGCTGTGCCCACTTTACCATCTGGAAATCCTGCTGATTCCCAAGAAAGAATATTGCTGCAAGCGCCATTTTTCCCCCTCCTTCCACTTCCAAAAGTAGCCTCATTTTAACCCCTTCATCTCCCATGAAAAATCCTCATTTTCATGTTTCTCCCCTTCCCCCTTCATCAAAACCTCTTTGAAAAGGATTAAGACCCTTTCTTAGCCTTATAGAAACCCCCAAAATCCTTTGAAAATCATTGAAAATCCATAAAAATGCATTTTTTATATATTATAGACTTAAGCCCCCTTGGGCTAAGTCTAAAAATCTTTTCCTCCATATGCCTTGGTGCTAGAACCAAGCGCTAGCCTTCTAAGCACTTATCGCGTTTCCCGATTGCGATTAGCCCCTCCTCTTTAACCCCCGGTCATATGATTCTCCATATAACCCATGGCCCCACAGATGGGCGCCAAGCCATATTGAATATTAAATGCTTCCGCCCAAAGTATAAACCTTTGTTTGCATGTTTTTGTTGGTTTTTATTATATTATAAAATTTCCTCCGGTACAAAATTCCAGTCAATATCCACCGCTGATCTGATCTGCAGATCGACGATGTGCAGTCCCTCCCCCGGTGGTCCCCTCCAACCACTCACCGTTGCAAAACCACGTGGTATCCATCACACCGCTTTTAAAAGCGGGGCAGTTTTTTTTCATTTTGCAGCGATTCCATACACCATTTGACACATGGCCTGAGCACTGTTCACTAAACCATCGCTCATCGCACATTAAAAATTGGACGTGGACCCGGCGTGATATTGACGTTCACCGTCCGATCTGAGGCCGCTCATCGGACGGTGATCGCTCTCTGAAGATGCCCGTGCGATAACTCAGGGTACGACGTGGTCATTAAAACATCTCCGCCATCGATCTGATCTGTAGATCGACGGTCCATACTCCATCGCCCCGGTCCCCTCGTCCACGATGGCAGTTAACGGTCCCACAAGAGCCAACGACCCCCAGCGCCACATCAGCGTCCACGCAACAAATTTAATTGGGGCGGGACCTCATCATTCCTCGTCCAGTCAGCATTTCCGGACCCGGGAATTTTATTCAGCATGATTTTATTAAAAATTTTCAAAGTACGGGCATGTTTTTAAGGTTATTGGCACCTGTTTCTCTGTCGTTGATCGCTTGGGCCGCTCTCATCCGACGGTTCATGATCGTCCCGATTCCCGATCTTGATTTTTAACCCTTTTTCGCCAAAACAAAGGTTTTTAACCTATTTTTTTCAGTTTTTTCAAAAACTAACTCCTCTGCTTTTACTTTTCGCCTCCGCTCTCGACCGTCGATCTCTACGCGATCGACGACTCTGATTTGATTTTTTCCCCCGTTTCCTTTTGACTCATTCTGTTCAATCTTGACCATTGGATGATGCCATCCAACAACCATGCTCTCCCCACATGCCTTCTGAAGCAGTTAACCTATACATGCAGGATTTTATAATCTTTTTCGTATTTTGCAGGGTTCAAATGATTTTTTCCGCTATGACTGAAGAAAATTCAAAGGCAGAAGGTGACGATCCTCCCCCCTTCGATTCACCAGAGGAAACCATTCGCAGGAAGAAGCTCCATGTTTCATCAATGATTCATGAGGAATTGATGCCATATCACCCCTGCGCAGCCCTGTACACCAGAAAAACACAGCAAACCAGGCACAAATCAAAGAGTATCAGTGTCGAAGACAAAATATACCGGAACAGAAGATTGAAGATAGATTTTGTGGGGTTTACGTATAAGATGGTTTATCAAAAGCCTAATCCGCAATTAAAAAACAGTTTGAAGAAAATCTTAAGTGTTTTATCAACAGGAAAGCCTCCACTGCCACATTTGAGGCAAATCAATTCCTCCCAGCTACCACAAAGCCACCTGTGCCTCAAAAGCATTCATATCAGAGGCCGAAGTTATTGATCAAGACCAGATATCTGCCTCACAACGCAGCCAGAAAGTAAGTTCTGCAAACAAACTTAATGACAAAATATCAGCAGAGTTACTTTGACATCACAGAGAGCCTCAAAGGTCAAGAAAATCTACCACCAAGCTTAAATATTTATGTAAATCATTTAATACAAAGGAAACCTATGTAAGTTCCTCCATCGAGCCCCTCCAAAGGCTGAGGAACCATTAAGTCTGTATTAATTATCTTTAGAGATCTTTTATCAGATCTCACCTCCTCATTCTTCTCTATATACTACCGCGGAAGATGAGTGAGAGGTTGGTTGCAGAAATTTGAAATATACTTGAGCTGAAACTTCTGAGTGTAAATAGTGTTCATTGGCCCTTGGAGCTCTGTTTGTGTTAGATTAGTTAGGCTGGATAGTGAAGATTATTTCTGAACTGAAACATTGGACCTGAGTACTGTAACTGGTTTGACATCAATAACAAACTGTTTCTTGGGATCCTGGTCTATATCATTGGTGAAGTGCCCCTTTCTTTGTTATTGTTTCCTTCTATGTATGTCATATTGTTCACTATTCTCTGATAAAGAACAAAATTTATGGAGTTAGGATTTACTGTTTACCAGTACCCTTATCTTACTGATAAGATTTATCTCAATGTTTTCCTCCAATTTGTTTATTTAAGAATGATTCAATACAGTTTAAGCAGTTAGGAATGTTGGCGTTCCCTCGTCCTACGGTTTGCTTTAAATATTGTTCTTGAAAGTTATTTTCATCATTTTCTTATTAAATTTTGACTAGAGAAGTGATGGTTTTCCCTGTTTCTAGTTTCTATTCTCCAAAGGCAGATTTTGAAGGTTTCCCTCGGTGTTGACTGAAAGCAGACTAGGTTTGAAAGTACCTTATCGGATCTTAAGTTACACTTTGTCTCCTCTTATATGTTTTCATACTTTCTGAAGGTAATTATGCGGATTACTGGATTGTTTGTCAATTAAGTTGCTTTAATACAAACTTTCCCAAGAAGTCTATGGTTATCCCTGTCCTTGGTTGGTTTTAAACAGTTACTTAAGAGGCTTTTCTTGTTTGGACTGATTATAAATCCCTTGTGAAATTATTATCATTTTCCACCCCTCCAACACTTTATTGTTTCCATTCCATTACTCTAATCTCAATAATCTTGTGATATAGATGACTTTCCCCTTGGATCACTCTTGATGTTGTTGCTCAATTAAAGCCCTGTTATGACTCCATAGCCAAATGGACTAAAAAATAGCATTATATCTATATTTTTAGCCAAAGCTGTTCTATTCACTTGCAATTTCTCACCTTTGAAACTATTTTTCACCTAGAACTTTCCCCTCAAGTAATATTCATGCTCAACCATCCAAAAACAAGCAAAACCCTCGGCCTTCATAACTAGCCTAATATCATTACCCCAAACTTCAAAGACAAATCCATCTTTGCACTTATTGGAGAGATCCCTCTCCGGATTCAGGAGGGCTAGATCCTAGAATCCCAAATTAGTTGAAACGATGTTTCTTCCTGCGATCGGAATTTTGCCAATCTTGCTAATTATAGGGAAATAACAGGCGCAGTCTAAGTTTTTGATTTTCTCATTATGCCAAAAATTTGCCTAGTTTTTTGCAATGAATGGAATCTAATGGATCTTATGGTTGTATTTTAGGTTTCCATCAGATTATAATGATGATTACATGGAGGGAAAGAGAACATGAAGAAAAATATATGATTTCCTTGAATGATCCGAGTACCGTAAGAGCCCTAAGAGATTGTGGACTGCTTAAGTACTTCAAATTGTCCGGGATGAGGCAAAAAATAGAACTTTTGGAGTTCTTAGTTCGAGCATAGGATCCGACGATAGAGGAATTTCATATTAAGAACCAAGTGTTTCCCAGAACAGTTGAGAATGTTTATTTTCTCACAGATTTGTCGATGAAAGGTTTGCCCATTTCACTCTCAGGGTCTACCGTTGGAGGAGAGACATTAAGGGATTATATTCTACAGTATTTCTATCTAGGGGCAGAACCTAGAAAAGATGGAAAAATAAACATCCGAGATGTCAGAGATTTTCCTTTGATAATTATCCTTTTCATGACCGCTAAACTTGCTGGCACCATTACACTACATGTAGGGAATAGATATATGAAATATGCGCTAGAGTGTATGGAGCCAACAATTTTCAATTGGTCTGAAGTTGTTCTATCTCAGATAAAGGAACAACTGGATAAAGCAAAGGGAGGAAGGAAGAACAATTTCAGTTATGGTTCTATCCTTATATCCTTCGCCTTGGAATGGATTCCATTGATGCAGCCACAACATGTGACACTGGATATAGCTAGTCCTAGAGATCCTCAGATGCAGAGATGGGTAGAAATCATGGGTCGGCATGCAGGCCAATCGACTGTTGTGTTCTCTACTGCATTCTTTGCCTGGTTCCGGTGACAGATCGTTGCTATCAATGAGTACGCATACGTAGGCGTTGATTTCTGAGGAGATCCATATTTAGCATTACCAGAAGGTGCTCAGTGGGGTGCAATGGGTAAGAATGTTTTGACCATGTTTTTTGATTTTCCTAAGGTTTATACTGTTGTAGCTCCTAGAGACAGCCTAGAGTTGTTATAGACCAGTGCCTAGGACATCTTATAAGGTGTAGAGAGCAGAGGATTAAAAACAGCGTTTAGCACTTTAACATGGCAGAGCTCTCACACTACTTCTTTAGAACGAAGAATAACACTAGAGTGGGACCAAAACTTCCGATAGTTTGAAGCATTAAGAGTAATACTGAACGAATGTAACGCTACACTCAAAATACTGATGCATCAGACAATTTTAAGGCAGTTCATCGTAAACAGGGCCGGATTCATGATATATGGCAGAAAAGGTATATATAAAGACGACTACAGAGATGTATAGCAAGAAGGGGATATCAACTGTCAAGAAGACGATACTAAGAAGAACTTCATAGCATATGATGGGCTTAAATAGCTAAGAATCCATACATACTAAGAACTCTCGTCAATAGCATTTCAATACAGCCAATATAGCAGAAATATGCGTGAATTGAAAAAGAAACAATGCATTACTCCCGAGCCATTTAAAGTACCAAGACGCTAATGATATAAGTATCAGTGAGATAAATTTATATCAAAAACAAGGGACACTCGCATTCCAGGATGTAATACTAGAGACATGAATGTAAATGCGTTGAATACAACATTGCAATGAACAAGAGAGAGACACACACTACCATAAAACCAAGTCCGGAATCCTTATTAAAATGAAGCTCCTTATCATTGAGACCCAACGGGCTCTTCACATTAGTATCTCTGTCTTCACAAAACATACACACAGGAAATCCTTACACAATCAATTTCTTCTGAAGAATTGGAACCTTTGTTTCTCCTTTTCTCTGTCTTATATAGGATTCCTTTGCCTTTCAGCGAGAAGATATTTCGGGGAAATATCTTCTTCGCATGAACAAAATTTGTTACAAGTCATTATCAAAACAACAAAATTTTATGATGGGGAAACAGTCCTCCCATCATGCATAACAGGCCCGGGCCAATCTTAAAACAAAAACTTAGACCAATGTTTGATGTAAAAGTAAAAAATGCAAGAGTGGGGGAGAAACAACCCACTCGGAAATTTGAAAAACATAACTGGATGAAAGTAAAAAGGCCGTATTAGGCCATGTCATGGGTAAACTGAAATGTCAGGAGTGCTGCTGAGTTGAGGCCGTTGCGGATGCTGGAGGAGGCATGCTGGTAGAGGAACTAGCATGCTGACTCAGGAACTGAGACAGTCTCTGCTGGCTCTCAGCGTTCGGTTCTGGCATCGCTGAAAGCTTCTCCACTCTGACGAATGCTTCGCCGAGAGTGTGAATGTTTGCAATAGTTGGGAGGCGATATCTGATCATATGGAGGAGACTAAACTCCTTCTTGAGGATTGTGACGATGGTAGTGGCCTTGAGCTGAGTTGCTTTCCCCATTTGAAGGTCGGACCGATCCCTTTCCGCTTCTACAAGTGCTGTGTATTGATCGGGGAACATGAGCACGGCAGGGGTGTTTGGTTCCCAACAAGAAGGAAGGCCGGCTGTGATGATCTCGTCCCACACCTTGTCGAACTATTCCACAATGCCAGCCACCTGTTGGAGAACCCTCAAAGCTGCTACTCGGGCTTCTTCTTTATCAATGATTTTCTGACACTCGTTGATTTCCATAAATCGACTGGGAATGCCATGTTTTCCCACGTCATTCGCCCTTAGTGTATAAAGAAAAGATATGTAGTTTCCGTCGTGTCGAGCTCTATTAGACAGATCACCCCCTGCCTCCTGCAACCTTCTATTGAGATAAGGAAGGGTGGACTTGAGTTCTCCTATCATCGTCAGGAACTCCCACTGCTCGGTTACTGCCATGATTATATCCGACCAGATCAAGCCTCTGGCCTCGAGCAGGGTGAGATTTCCCTTCGCTCGACTCTTCAACTCGGCAATGGTTTGTTGTTGCTCAGTCGTGACCTTTTTTCCTTCCTCAACTTCTCTTTGTAGTCCTTCAATTGTTCTGGCTTTTTCGGCCAGGGCACCTTCCAACTCTGCCACCTTTTGCTTGGCAGTTGATGTTTGTTTCTCCAACACTTCTATCTCATCCATAGCTGTGGATAGTTGTGCTATCGCTGAACCAGTTCCGCTTGATGTTTCGGCTACATGACAACTGTGTGTATCCCACCGGGTCTGTAGCTCAGTGGCTCTGCTCTCAAGCTCTTCAATCCTTTTAGCCATCTTTTCCTTCTCTTCTCTTTCTCTGGAAAGTCTAGCAGACAGCTCATTTTTCTCTATCTCCACTTGCACCAGTTCATCAGTCTGTACCGGATGTGAAGCCGGTGTGCGAGCCCGTTTCTTAGCCGCTGTAATGTCCTTCTGCAACTTGGCTATCAATGCAGCTTGCATTCCCTTCCCTCCTTCGTCCGAGTTTCTGATCTGCTCCTGAAGAACGCGCACCTGATGTGCGTTGGCACGAAAAGCACTCTGTTCTGCTGCAAGGGAATCCCTCAGGTTGTCGTGTTTTTGTTCTGTCTTCCTTAGTGCAAGGGTGATCTGTGAAAGCTTGTCTTTCATCATGTCGCAGATTGTCTGGAACAGGTCAGTCATGTCCTGTACCGGTACCTTCTGCATATCGATAGCCAATTCAAGCACCTTATAACTCGGAACGTCTGAATTTGGATCCAGGATGGCCTCGGTCATAGACAGTACCAGGCTTTCGGTGTCTGCATTGACAGAAGCTGAGAGCCTAGTATGGTATTTCTCAACGAAACCTCCCAATTCGGCTCGTACTGGTTTCACGCTTTATTTATCACTCTCGTTCGTCCCGGGTCGATGAGGCTTAACTATTGCTTGCGTGACTTTGGGCAGAAGTCGAAGAGTGCGACACCGCCGCACCATAATTACGGTTCATCGACCGATTCGCTCGTAAAGGCTTCACACATCCCTTCCTCGATGACCCTCGCCTTTCGCCGGTGGCCACTCTTCGCCTTCTTGGGTGGTGGTGGTGTCGCTCCCGAAGTACCGACTCGTCATTGGTGCCCTTGTTCACTTCTTCCTCTCCTCCTGTAGCAGACGAGTCTGTCTCCATCTGCGAAAACGTAGGCCAAACTTCAATGTTAGCCCTCCACTCCAGAAATGGCCTGGACTCATGAATGTAGGGCGTAGACCTATTTCATTTTCTTTTATTTGAAATGATCTCCCGTGGGTCATAAGCCCAGCTTTCCCCCAACTTCAGGTCCATGTTCTGCAACATTTTTTCGGCAATTGGGAGGGAATATCTAGAGTTTACCACAAAGGGGCCAATTTGGACAGGAAGCCTTAAGATGTAGCCTTTTTTAGCGGGAACAAAATGGACCTAGTCGGCTTTGAGGGCTTGCCGGATGTACTCGAGGGCGTATACTCGTCGGACGGGGAAAACTGGTAGCCGGTATGGGGCAACTTCGGCTCCATAGACCCGAATTTCAGTACAATCTTCAGACAGGAACCAATCACCAGTACACTGGTATTTCCCAGCCTGCAGCCAGCGTTTCATCTCTGGGAAAACCCTAGGGGAAGGCGTGTCGTGAATGATAGTGTAGGCAATAGACATGAAGGTGTTCATGAAGTTGGCATAACCCTCTCCCCTGGGTAACTGGCGGACAGAGCAATTCCAGTCGAAGACTGGTCTGGGCTGGGAATTCTCAGAGTACATCCTATCTAACCCCAAATGGTTGAACTTATCCGCATGCTGGAACAAGAAGAGGTAGAACACCAATGAGCAGAAGCGAAACTTTCGGGCTTGGGCGAGCCCCTGAAATTGGGTCAGGATGGTCGAGGAGAGGAAGCCTGGAATGTCCAATGTAACCCCATTCTGTGACATGAGCCACAAAAAGCGAATGCATACTGAAGAGATGTCTTCCGGGCTTCCTACCCCCAAAAGGTCGGCGATGAGAGACAGAACAGGTCGAACTTCTTCGGCAAACAAACTTAGTGAAAAAGGCTCCAATGTAGGCAGGGAATTTGCCTGGTCGATGGTTATGGAGGATATGAAGGCACGGCGGGATTCTCTTGACTGCTTATTGAACTGAGCGAGCAAGGTTTCATCTTTGAAACTGAAGTATGTATCACTGGAAGGGAAACGGATGGCATGTTTGATAACATCGGGGGAAAGGGAAAAAATTACGTTCCCTTGAGGAGAAACGAAAGCGTCCCGATGTACATCATAGGATTCTCTGAGCCAGATGATGAAATCGACACAGGAATGGACCTGGGGGGTGATATGGTGATAGAAGCCAGACGCGATAACTTGGAAACGGTCGGCATCCTTGCAGTGGCGACCAAAAAGAAGGGGCTTGATACTGCGTATGTCAAAAGGATATTTCGGGTCGCAGATACCCGACTGCAAGTCGTAGAGGGGTTCAAAACCAGGGGGGTTTCTGGACTCACGGAGTTGGGGGGTTTCAGGTTCGTTTTTCTTGGGCGTTCCTCTTCCCATGGCAGACATTCAACAATTTCGAAAAGAGACAAAAGGAAAAGAGGAAAAACGGAGAATGGAATACCTGAACAAAGGGTGACAATGCTCGGGAAAGCGATGAGGGGAACCATGACAGTGACTTGGATATACCCGACGTTCTTCCCCACTCGGTATTCGCCGTAGAAAATTACCTGTGACGATTTACCAGAGAGAAATACGGGAGTTTGTTACCATTGGAGTGAACTGTTTGGGTAAAAAGGTGAGTAAGTAAGACGACAGAAGGCAAGTGTCGTAAGGACACTGACACTGAGACACGTGGCGCATGGGGATTGGGTATATCAAGGTGTAGGTGAGCGCCTCGTGTCGGGTTAAAAGTTGGTACGGGTCTTAGTACCAGCTGCCCTAATGGACTTACCTTACCTTTTATCCACATACGCTGTCCAATCTTTACCACGCATGATTTCCCTTTGCCAGACTAACACTTATCTTTCTCAACTGCGCGGGTCCATCTTTACTTTGCCACGAGATCACATCTCACGCCCCACCCTTACCAATCCTTTCCTACCGTGACATCTTACCATGCCACGCGTTGCAAGTCCGCGAGGGTAAGGGTCTCGTCCTTTCCCCGTAGCTCGACCCCCTCGGACTTACTCCATACGCTGTCACACATAACCCGAGGCCCTTTTCAATAATATGGGTTGACATATAGTGCCGCATCCCCTTTAATTTTGTGTTAGATGTTCATTATTATTCCGCCTTTCACCGCTTAGTGCTGTTTGTCCATTGGTTTCAATATATGTGTGCTTCACCACCTTTTCTCTTTTCGGCCCGAGTTAGTTTAATACTTGCCACTTGATATAAAACTTTAATATGAGGCCTGTTCATCCTATTGGTACTCCCGTGGCTAATGCTAAGGGTTGAACAACATTGGCTCCACCTGGGGATGGCACGTTT
The DNA here is from genome assembly GCA_034641835.2 of Pinus albicaulis. Taxonomy (NCBI): domain Eukaryota; kingdom Viridiplantae; phylum Streptophyta; class Pinopsida; order Pinales; family Pinaceae; genus Pinus; species Pinus albicaulis. The sequence continues at coordinate 986,988,094 of CM076583.1, read as the reverse complement.
GTCCCTGAACGTGTCGAGAACTATGCAGACCGCCTGTACATCTTCTTTGAACAACACTTTTCGGTTTCTGGAGCTTTGCCCTGTACAGATCATCATGACTCATGCATAATCTATGGTAAGAAAATGAAAAACAGCAACTAAAATACAATATAATACAGTCAGGCCTTTTCAGCCTGCTTCAGAATTGGAAATATGGTTTGAGGAATTGCCCGTTTACAGGGGCTTCCAACAGATCTCCCTGTAAATTCTCCAGCTTAAAGGTATTATTTCCTCCCTGCTCTGCAATCTTGAAGGGGCCGAACCATAGGGGGTCAAATTTACCATGCTTGCATTTATCGGCCCTTCGTACATCCCACCTGAGAAATAAGTCTCCCACCTGCAGCTTCCTATCCTTCGTATGCTGATCAAATAATTCTTTCATCTTCTCCTGGTAATCCACAAGTTTCTGGTTCACCTGAATACGCGTTTCTTCCAGTTCAATCAACTGATTGATTCTCCTGGTCATACCATCCGGTTCTTCCTGAGTTTCCTGCATGAAACGAGCAACAGGTAAAGCTAACTGTATAGGGAATACAGCTGCTCGTCTGTATACTAGTTCATAAGGATATTTTCCCGTTGCCCTTTTACTGGTTATCCTGTTTGCCCACAGAGCAAACTTCAGTTGGGAGTCCCAGTTTTTCTGATTTTCATTTATTGTCTTCTTCAGAGCTCTGACCAGCGTTTTGTTTGATGATTCTGCCAAACCATTTCCCTGTGGGTAGTAAGCTGTGGAGTGGCCCAGAGTGATGTTATATTGCTGACAAAAATTCACCATTTTAGCAGATTTGAAAGCTTGGGCATTGTCTGTGACTATTCTGGCAGGACATCCAAACCTGGAGATGATGTTTTCTTCTATGAATTTTATGATCACCGTGTCTGTGGCGTTTCGTGCAGGAATGGCCTCCACCCACTTCGTGAAGTAATCTGTAGCAGTCAAAATCCATTTGTGTTGCCCACTGGAGGGTGGGTGGATCTCACCTATGAAGTCAATACCCCATTGCTTGAAAGGCTCATCAACGTGCACCGGGATGAGGGGTAAAGCTGCTAGCTTCTGTTTCTCAGCAAACTTTTGGCATTTTTCACACGCTCTGACCCAAGTGAAGACATCTCCAAATAATTTAGGCCAGTAAAAACCAGCCTTCAAAATTTTCTGAGCTGTGCTCCTCCAGCTATAATGCCCTCCACAGATCCCCTCATGGAATTCGGTTATGATGTTCCCTACATCCCCTTCGATGAGACATAACAGCAGTATGCCTGAAGGATCTCTCCAATATAATTGACCATTAGCTACAACATACTTCTGAGATTTAAGCCTCAAGGCTCTGTATTTGGACTTATCGCAGCTGGGTGGGCGGCTGAGTGTTAAGAGGTACTCAACAATTTATTTGTACCAGGGGCTAGTGAGATACTTCATCTGTATCTTTTGAGTAGCCATTTCCACCTCTGGTGTCCCTGTCAGCTCCTCAGATTCTTCATTGGTGATCATGGATAAGTGGATGCCCAAAGCTTGGTGGTTCGATTCTGACAAGATCTTTGCTAGCCCCTGTCCTTTAATTAACTTGGTGGGTCTGATGTCCAAGTCGTACTCTTGTATCTTTGCTATCCATCTGCCCCTTCTGCCTTCACTGTCTCCCTGCACGAGGATGTCCTTAACTGCTGCTGTGGGTACAAAGGCAGTAACATGAGATTGTAAAATGTACATGCGAAATGCCTTTAAGGACTTTACCAGGGCATAAGCTTGCTTCTCCAGTATGTTGTATTTTAGCTCTGCATCATGAAGAACTTGACTAAAGAAAGCAATGGGTTGCTCATACCCATCCCCATTCTTCTGTAGAAGGACCCCTGCCACCGTGTGAGGTGATGCAAAAGAGAAAATCATGAAAGGCTCAGTGAAGTCAGGCTTTGCCAACACGGGAGCCTCAGCAAAAGCAGTTTTGATCCTGGAAAAGGCCTGTCTTGACTCCGGTGCCCATTTTACCTCATTGTCCTTCTTTAACATATCTGTGATGTGTCTAACTATTTCGGCATAATTGGGAATGAATCTTCTGAGAAAATTGATCCACCCTAGGAATACCTGTACTTCTTTCTTGTTTCTGGGGAGAGATATACCGTTTATAGCTTCCACCCTTTTAGGATCGATTTTGACCCCATCTTTAGTTACTATATGTCCTAGGAGTTTACCCTCTTCTAATGCAAAGAAAGATTTTTGAGGGTTAAGAGAGAGTCCATACCTCCTGCATTTCTCAAAGGTCTTCTGCAAATGCTGAACATGCTCGACATCATCCTTTGAAAAGACTGTTATATCATCTAGGTACACCACCGAAACTTATCCTGTTCTCCAACAAAGGTTATGTCCATCGCTCTCTGAAACGTAGCCCCTGCATTGATCAGTCCGAATGGCATCCTGGCATACATAAATGTCCCCCAGGGCGTGGTGAAAGCTGTCTTTTTCTGGTCTTCCGGGAATACAACCACTTGATTATAGCCCGAGAACCCATCCATCATGGACATTCTAGAGGCCCCTACCACCTTCTGCAGAATATGATCCATCTTCGGTAGTGGGTAGTTATCTTTTAGAGATGCCCTGTTCAGGTTTCTGAAATCCACACACAACCTGATTTTGCCATTCTTCTTTCGTACTGGGACCAAATTGGCCACCCATTCAGAATACCTTAGTGGCACTATAATTTTAGCCTTCAGTAACTTTTTTATTTCTTGCTCAATCGAGGGTAGCAACAGGGGATTAATCTGCCGGAGCTTTTGCTTGTGGGGTTTTGCATCTGCTTTCAATGGAATTTTATGCTGCATCACACTGACATCAAAGGTTTTCAAATCTTGATACGACCAGGCAAATACGTCTTTGTAGGTTTGAAACAGCTTTTGGTACAATGGTTTATATTCATCTAGGACTTTCTTTGACAGCTTCACAATCTTTGGATCTTCTTTTGTGCCCAGATTGAGATCTTCGACCTGGTCCTCAGTCACCATTTTGTTTGGCTGTAACGGAACATCATCTTTATTGAACAGTCTCTCCAAAGGTACCAGCCCTCGGGGAATGACATTCCCTTTCAGCTGCAGGAATCTGTGACCGGTTATTTTCTCTTCAAGCTTGTCCTCTGGAATGTCCACGACTTCTTCTTCTTCACAGTTGTCAATCTCTAGATTGGAAAACTCCCCCACAGTCTCTAGAAACCTCTTCACCTGCTCCTCATCTTCAAAGACCTGCTAGTGCTTGACATTATCAGGGATTGAAGGCTGGTATCTTACTTCAATTTCGTATCTCAGAAGAGGGTTCTGAGGTGGGCGGAATGTACTAGCAGCCACAACCAAGGAGTCTGCCATTCTGTTTTGTTCTCTGGGCATAAAATGAATGTTAAATGCCAGAAAAGAGTTCTCCACAAGATCCCAAACTTCGTTTCTGTAGGCCTTTAGCCTCGGATGTTTGGCTTGACACTGGTTTTTCACTTGCCTCACCACTAACTCGGAGTCTCCCATCACCTTTAGATTCTGTATCTTCATACTTCTTGCTGTTTGCAACCCCAGTATGAGTGCCTCATATTCAGCCACATTGTTCGTGGCCTCATATTTTAATTTGAAGGACAGGGGGACCCATTGACCCATAGGTGAAATAAGCAACACTCCAGCCCCGTTTCCTTCCTTGGAATTTGCTCCATCAAAGTGGAGTGTCTAGATGTCAGATTCATGGTCCTGCACTGATAGCTCAGTCTTTATCTGACAGAATGAGGGTTCATGAGCATATTCATGATCTTCCTCCAACATTAGACAAGAAAAATCTCCATCTCTGCTATAAACTGGGGAATTCACTGAATCTCCTGCCTTTGTGACTGTCTTGACAAATCTGGTCTCTCGGTACAATCTCCTTTCTTGACCACCAAAGACAGGAATGGTGGCATATGACAGATCCAGCTTGATTGATCCTCCAATTCTAATCCCCCAAGACCTCGACAACAGCATACCGAAGCGGGCTGGGATGTCTGCCACTACGATATCCATTACCACACTCTTGGCCGGGATCTGAGCCAGGGTGACTGCTAGATCCTTGATCATGCCCAAGCACTTCACTCTTTTGGAATCAAAGGAGTAAAGGTCTTTATAAGGGCGAGTGATTTGGAGCCCCAATTGCTCCATGACAGACAGGGGCATCAGGTTGTGGGACGCTCCTGAGTCTAACGTACAGTTATGCAATAGTAGATCATGGATTACTAGAGATACGTAGAAGGGGGGGGGGTGGAGGGATCTAATTCCTCGACGTGGGGGCCAAACACTACCATAGGCCTTTCTTCTTGCAAATTGAGACTGTCTGGAATGTGTGGAACTTCAGGAGCAGAAATGAAAGAGGAGACTTGTGACTGGTAGGCAGGCTGCTTCAACAATTCAGACAAAGGGACAGGTATTTTAACTTTTTCGAGTTCCTTTTGCAAACTGAAGGCAGATGAAGGCTTCTCTATTGGCACTTCCTTTTCTTTTGACTCTTTGTTTGGTAGGGGAGACTTAACTTCTTTAACTGGGGGTATATTCACAGGAGACACAGCTACTTGAGATGAGGAAGGCATGTGACTATCAGCTTGCAGAGATTGGTCAAGGGGCTTCTTACCTTTGTCTGGAGATTCTTGAGTATTGGCCTCTTTCTGTGCAGGTGCTGACCTTTGGGGTGCATCTTCCTCTTCGTCTTGAGTGCGGGTTCTTTTCCTGGAGGACCTGAGGTCATATTTCCTGTTAAACTGGGCTTGCATGAAATCAACGAACTGTTTGCAGTAGTCATCGATTTCTGGCTCTTCAACATCCTCGTTCTTCTTCGCTTCTGAGTGAGGTTGTAGTGCACCTTCCTCACTTTCTTGCACCGGACACTCTATGTCATCACTGTCTGAGAAAAAAGGACATGTTTCATCTTGCTCATAGGAGGAGTCTTCATGGGAAGCCTCCATTTGTCCTTCCAAGTACAAAGGGTGTGGTACTTGGTCTTGTTGCTCCTTCTGTCCCCTCTGCAGTATCTGCAAGGGTGGTTTTCTGTATTGAGGATTGAATCCTCTGTTTGGAGCATTCTGAAAGTTCTTTGGTGGAGAATTCTTAGCTTCCATCTCTAGCTTGACCAACTTGCTAGAGAGATTCTTGATCATTTTATTCATCTCTTTGATCTTATCATTTGCTGAGTCTCTGTCTTGACTTGAAGTAGATACTTCTTCTTTGCCTCTTCTTCTAGTATCATGTTCTTGCTTTACTTTGGACTTACCAGTCGAGACAAAGTTTGCTTCTATTTCCAATGCATCTGTCTGTGCATCGTCCAGAGTGGCTGGCTTTCTCTCCCTCAGCGAGAAACCAAACTCGGAATCAAATGCTGCCACGAAAACAACCTTGGCAGCGGTCTGATGGGGCTTCATCTCAGCTGGGAGGTTGTAATACAATTTGTTAAACCTTCTGATGAACTCTGATACCCCTTCATTATGCTTCTTTTTAAGGGTGTTGAACTCGGTTAAGGTATCCCCATGGTCTTTCCTATCTCCCCACTTTTTCACGAAAGCTTCTTCCATAGCCTCCCAGGTGTTGATGGAATTAGCTGCGAGAGACTTAAACCATTTTCTAGCCTCTCCATCTAGGGACTGCACGAACAATCTCAGAACCACATCCAAATGCTCCACATTAAAGTTCTATGCGAAAGAGAAAAAGATTTCAACATGCTTATGGGCATCAACTCCGTTCTCCCCATTGAATCTAGGCAGAATCTTTAAATAGTCTTGTGGCATGTCATTTAGAACTGTAGGCAGCTGTAAAGGGGCATACCTATTTTGTAAAAAGCCAGGTATATTCGCCATTGGGGGAGGCAGAGGTAGAATGAGTGCCTGAGCAGTGAGTGGTGT